>WEIV01010467.1:31865-45734 GCA_013390005.1 Calyptomena viridis | reverse complement strand
CAATTAGATGAAACTTTCCAAATGGGGAAATGAGAACTCCTGAATGTCAGCAGTATCACAGTGTGTGCATCGACATACTCATTTAACCTCAAACACGACCATGCAGTGAAAACACAGCTTTGCATGCAGGCAGCCAGACTCTGCACATCTATCTGTTATGGTGTTCAAACCCTGTTGCATTGAACACCCACAGGAATTGGTCCCTAAGACACTCTCCTGTAACATTTTACTGATACAAATCAATAGAAATTCATAGGTGATTGCTTAAAAAAAAAAAAGAAATAGGTACCTTGATGTTTTGGATCAAAGTGGGAGAAAAGATTGCTGGATCAAAAACTCTAAGCTGGCACCATTAGTGTCAGCCACACCTTGATGTCATCACAGCCAACTTGTTGCAAAAAATCCTTACTAGTTGGGGAATACTCATGCACACAAGCTGAAATATTCAAATAAATCAACCAAATCAGCCTGTTTAGGATATTAAGCAGTTATTGGCATTAAAACCATCCCTAAAACAATTTGGCTGCAGTGAATATGAAGAGGAACCACCTAGCTTATGTCTCACAATATCCAGGATTTAAGGATATGGGGCACTGTAAGAATTTTAAATATTGTTTTCTGTTCCACTTCCATAGCCTGTGATTGTCTTTAAACTAAAACTGTGTCTATATTATGTAGTTTGATCCTTGTGTTATACGGGGCCTCAAGGTCTATTTTCATCAAGTGGGTAAAAGGCAGCATTGGATTCTCATTAGCATGGGATAATTTCTAGCTACTTTGTCCAATTACCTGGGGGGAATAAATGGATGAAGAAGAAGAAGTACTACTTGAAAATAAGTAGTCACAAAAAGAGAGACCAAAGAAGTAGAAGAGACAATCTAGGAAGAGATAACGGGTGAGTAAGGGATACAGCAGACAAACCTCAAAGTAGATTTAGTTCTCAAGACCTTCAGAATTTCAACGATTTCTCGATTTTTCCCTGTGTATCTGAGTCCAGCCTTCCTTTCACCCATTAATCTGATTCTATATACATCCACCTCTGGGCTTACTTCACAAGGTCACTATTTCAAATTTCAAATTTTTCTTTGAAATTCATAACAGCTCTCGAAGTTTCTACTCCACCATCTTTCTATAGTCAGAGAGGATGTCAAAAGAAAGCTCAATGATCAACAAAGGCTAATTTCCCTACAAAACATAAGCCTTTTCGACTTTTCTTCTGAATTAATTTCTGTTCAAACAAAAACATTTCCTTTACAGTATCATTTCATGTCCCAGACAGGATGTCTGTTAGTTGTTTTTGCTATTAAAAAAGGCATTTACATTCTTCTACCCGAAGTAACAGGTTTTCTCCTTCTCATCCAGTCTAGGCTTCTCCTCTTAATCAAGAAACTCCTTAAACCTCTAATTCTTCCCTTGCTTTGAACATCCATTGTGAAAGACATTTATGAGCTTTCCTGGGAGTTGCTAAGGTACTTAAGAGGTCTGGTGTCCACAGCAGCACTGTAGTCATAAGTCACTGGCACAGCTAGAGGAGAATGTGGAACATTAAGGCCTTGTGGAGCTGAGCCAGGAAAGGCAGAGGGACAGGAGAGTGATGAAAAAGAATGAGATACATTGGCAAGAGCAGGAAACAGAAGGTGGAGAAAAAATGTAAAGGCGTGCCAGAAAGAAAGGATTTAAGACTGGAAGAAAAGCTGAACCAAGGTGGGAAAATCATTTGAATATTGAATGCCCCACCCCCCTGCACAGCTCAAGATGTTTCAGTCCTGGCCATTTGTCTCACACACTTGAGTAGTGGTTCATCTCCCCTACCCCCACAAAACACTTCCTTCGTTGCCAGCTCATGTGCAGAATGTAAAGGATATCCAAATCCCAGTGACTGCCCTAGAGAGGATTTAGTGAGTGTTGCTTGCATACCACACCTGCCTGCCAGGGCTGGAAACTGAGCAAAGTCAAACACATACTTCCCTCTGCATCTTGTTTTCATGGATCTCAACCTGGGGCCTGACACACAATCAGCATGGTTTCATTTTCACCTTCCTTATTCGTGGTTTAGTTCTGCATTTTGAAACACTACCAGGCAGAACAGACAGTAGATTTGCTGTTTAACCCAAAGACTGTTGTGAAAACATCTAGAGATAAATAGTATGTGGCTGACAGTCAGCCATTCACATCTGGACTCTAGAAAAAAATCAGTGCCCCACAAGGCATGCAGAATGACAATGACCTTTGGGTAAAGGGCTAAAAAACATCTTAATAAGTGCGAGAATTTGCTATTTTTTCATGTAGAAACTGCATTTGACATTTGACATGACAGGAAATGTTGCTTCAGTAAGATGGACAACAGGCTATGCTTAATTAAAACAGACAGAGGGAATGGAAGGGGAGAGAAAGTAACTTACAGCACACTGGCATAACACTACATCCTCCTGAAGAGATACTGAATACGGATTAATGAGGAACAAGGAAAATGAACCACATTTCCTTTAGCAATTACTTTTGCTGAGCTTTCAGCTGAAGACAACCACGAGTAACTTGTATGGATGAAAACATGTGCAATGCTACTGAGCACAGAATGACACAAACCTGGGTCTAAACTCAGCTTTCTAAAACTCACTTCCTACTTCTGCTGCAGCCTGGAGAAGAACATCTCAGCATGACTCCAGAAGCCAAATGCATTGACCCTCAATTTAAAAAATGCCCTAAGGAGGAGCTGGGAAGGACGAGACAGAGGAAAGCCTATGCTGTTTGCATGGCAAAGTAGGAAAATTAATGGATTGATTCAGTTTATACCAGATCTGGCCTAACATTGAGGGTGCTGAGGGCAGAACACTGAGGGCTTGGCTCTGTGATCTATCATCCACACCTCTTTCCCCTCCAGGTACAAACCACATGCATTTCTAGCAGCTGGTACAACCACAGGTAGTTTCAAAACTGACTCTACGACCTCTTCTTTCAGGAGATGCCTGTCAAAGCTTGGTTTCACACAGAATCATAGACATGTCCCATTCTGCTCCCCTGCCCCAAATCTGAAAACAACAGATATTCTGAGCAGAAATAGAGATGCATTTTTGTAGTCATGCAAAAAAAAATCGTTAATAATCTCTGCACCCTTTCTGATTGAAGGTCCTTTGACTCTTGGGAGTAAATCCCTCCTCATTTCATTTGGCATCTGTTCAAGAAGACCCAATTCTAGCAATACTAACGCTTCTTTCTTATCTATTTACTTTAACAGCTTTTTTTTGCCTGATTCCTAAATCTAGCACAATACTTCCCTGGCCTTCAAAATATAATCTTCATTCTCTTCCCTATTGCTTTGTAAACATGTTTTTTCTCTAATACCAGTAATCAGAAAAACACACATTTTGAGGCTTGGAGACACCTGCCTGCATCGGCTAATCTTTCCAGAGCTTCTATTAAAATCCTTCTTACTAGGCAATTTGCTTCTTACCACTCAGCACCATGGCTGACCCTCCTTTCTGTCATACACCCCATTTTCTCATTGCTGTTCTTAACACCCTGATCACATGCATGGTGTGTGTTGCACACCATCCATCTGCTGAAGCTTTTGTAATAGGAAGGGCCCTTTCTCTTTCCCAGCCTTTTCTCCCTAAATCTCTGTCTGCCTTATCCTGTTTTTGCATAAATAAAGGCATTTCTGTATAAGTAAAAATAATTTTTACTAACTCCTTCCATTCAAACATTACACATGTATTGAAGATGTATCATTTCATCACAGGACCCAAATATTTTGGCATACAAACAACAGATTTATAATAGTCCCTTTTAAATTATACATATGCTATTGATTATTATACTAATGGGGCAATTTATGTGTAAAATTGGTAGTTGTATATTTATAGTTAACACAATAGAGATATGCCAAACATTCATGATGAAAATTTAAAATCCACTGAATTTAGACTCTTCTGCTTTCATTTTGTAAAATTGAATGAAACAACCCCAAAGTTTCTACTTCTAATTTTTTTGCTAAAAAACATAGCAACACATCCATACATTTCTGATTTTGGAGAGAAAAATGATTCTGTATTTGAAATGTGTATTTCCAATTAACCATACTATTATGTTCAGTGTCTCAGCATAAATTCAAGTATTTCACAGAAGCCCTGGGAGGAGGAATGGCCAAAAATGAGCACTAGTCCATGATTTCTACTTACATAGAAATATGTATACACAGACATATAGACATAAACACACAGATGAGTTATCAAGATGGGGAGACAGAATGTGTGCATGCTGCTGCAGAAAGAGGGCATGCTTAATTAAAGGAAAACTGTACAAAGAAAAGAACAAGTCTAAATGTCTGTGACAAAAAGTCTGGCTTTCTGATATGTCTTATATTGGAGAGGATTGTAATATTTGATTGTAAATTTAAGAAAACTGAAAGTTCTTAGATGGAGACACATGAAGTAAGATTAAAAAAACCACACTGTATCCTCAAATTCTTTTTACATGCTCATTTAGCAATCAACAAAAGAGAAAAATTGTTTATTAGAGGTACAATTAACTAGCAATTGACATTGCTAATATTTATGCATAGGAGGGAAATGAAGAACCCCAGTTATGTTCTACAGGAAATCATAGAGAAGAAAGCATGTGCTGTATGTCAAGTGAGTTTCTCTGAATATCACCACTGGCTTCCAAGTAAAAAGACCCTGCAAAACCAACCTCTGACAAACAAATGAGTCATGGCTTGACAGTGTTCAGCACAGTATTACAACATATCAAGAGCCACTTCCAATACCCCCTACTTGTGTTTTATTGTAGGTGGAGGCCTATCTGCCAGTGTTCCCTCTTGGGATCTAGAAGGCCTGAGCCCAGGCCATTCCAATACCACCCTGGATGGGTGGGTAGGGCAGCTGGTGAAAAGGTAGCTGAGCTCTCTCACTTTGCAATGCACAGTAACCAAAACTTCCTCTGACAAAGAAAATCAATACATCCGTGAGAGATGTGCCCCAGCTTGGCACAGAATCTCAAATGAACAAAAGGCCTCCTCCTGCCTGAAGATAACCCCTGAGAACTGTATCAAAGCTCACCTCACTTAATGCAAGCATCTGCAGAGGGTATTTTCCCCTCCAGGCCTTCCACGTCCTTCTCTAACATTTACTGTTTGAGATCAGTAGTCTATACAATTTATCGCACCTGTCAAGGCTAATTTATTCATGCGATCTGGCAGTAATCAAAAAGACTGAGATCGATGTGCCAGCACACCCTGACATTTATTCATATTTTAAAGTCCCATTTGACCTTGAACTGCAGCTAACTGGAGCTGAACTGTCAGTAGCTCTCTGAGGCTCACGGGGTCTGGCAGATCGGCGCCTCTTGGCTAAAGGCACGATGTCAGGGCAACAACGCTCAGACCAGGAGCAGGGAAGGCTGAACCACAGACAGAAGGGCAGTGAATGCAGCACCAGTCACAACTCAGTGGTCACAGGCCCACCAGTCAACCCAGCACACGCACCAGTGCAAGTTGTAACTGCGTGTTCCTGCAGTACAACAGTTCAGGAGTCAATGAACTTCTTGACAAGGGGTAAAAAGGGTGAGGGAAAGGAGTGAAGAAGGAATGTGATGTATGTCCTGTACAAACAGGACACCCTATGTTGTCCTAGCAGACTGCTGCCAGACTGGGCCCTCCTGAGTTATTCATGGTGAGCCGAGGGGAGGCAGAGACAGAAAATAACATCACCTCCCATCTCTGGAGCAGGGAAGAGACAGCAGCAGGCGACCCTGCCATAAAGGGCAACACAGAAGATATATCAAAAACTCTTCAATTCACTAGGTACCTGCCAACATGTCGAGATCAGCTGGAAACAGGAATAGAAAAGACTTATCTTAAGAGAATTGCTTTGGATGTGCTCTTACACTCCTACGCAGAATCAGGCTTTAGAAATTGCCTATTCCTCTTGAAGTCCACCACCCTTGTCCTTTCTTCACTCAATCATGCTCTAAAGGAACACAGGAATTTTAAGCAGAGTTCTTGCAATACATGCTTGTGCTATAACCTCCAGTAATCATTTCAAGGATTGAATTCAGACCAACTAGTAGAGATACGCAATAAAGTTTATTTTGAATGGTTTCAACCTGGGCTCTGCCATCAAATGACTCTCAGACATCCCACAAGGACATTGTTAGTGTCTTCTGCCTCAGTTTCCTTTTGGTTCAATGGAGCCATACTCATTTACCTGCTGCCTCAGAGTGTGCCAGGAATTATAGACAGGACACGCCCTGAAGCTATTGCATAATTTGTTTTTCTGATGATAGGAAGATATTTGTGCAAATGACATGATATTAGAGACACAGAGGAAATCTAAGTGGCATTTTAGGCAGAAATATGCAGCTACAGTTTTACCAAAACATGCAAATAGATTATTTTGTAACTCAAAACACTTGAATATGTAATACGTAGTTGCACCCAACACAGATTTTGCAAACATATTTCTTGGTTCTCCTTGGCTGCATTTCTCATCCTATAAATTCTCTATGTCATATTAAATATGATTTTTCAGTGAGATCTGCTTTTTCTAAGCCTAGAATACAAATAGAAATGACAGTTATGTCATTTTGTGTTTGTTTTTCCTCTCTTTTAAATAGCTAACACCTTTCCATTATGTTGGAAGAAAGTTACCAATGGAAAGCAATTGGCATTTTGACCAATGCTTTTGTGCATGTTATATTTATGTCTAACACTGCCATGCAATCTAATCTGGTGTTTATGGAAGAGAAACAATGACATATGAGGATGCAGAGGGAATTTGTCTGTATGGGTCCAGACTAGTTGCAGCATGCAAGCAGTGAAACTACATATGAAGCTGTGTAAACTACAATAAATGTGTCAATAAAGCATTTCAGTCAACCTGTTTCCCTAATTTTCCCATGTAGAAAACAAAATTTAAGAGAGAGACTCCTGAAATTCTGGGACTTTGAGTATTTTATTGAACTTTTTTCTCTCTTTGTGCTTAGCTCTAACAGAGATTTGTTTCCCTGCTCCATGCCCTGTTCTGGTCCCTCTATGCCAGGCCTCACTCTGTGAGCTCTTTGGGGGAGATACACTAATTGCACCTCTCACTGGGGGCTAATCTGCTGCTGCCTTCAACAGAAAATATCTTCTTTCACGTATAATGTTAGGTTGCCTTTTTTCCATGTGTTACACACAATGCAGATAATGGTATTTTTTGGCACCAAGGAGCAAACCTTTATTCAACAACACAGATACACACATTATTCCTTCCTTGCTCCTCAGCTCAGTGGCACCTGTTACACAGGTCAGCTCAACATGCTTTCTCTATTCAGCCAACAATAGTGCAAGGATAATTATTAGTCAGTTAGATGTTTCCTTAGCAGACTGCAAAAGATACAGTAAAAAATGTCGTATTACCTCCCAGGGTTCTCCAGGCAGAATTACAACAAAACCAAACAAACCTAAGTCCCACAACACTTCCCCGCTCCAAGCTTCCAACTCTGTCATCAGCTCTGTCACCCTAATGCTCATGTGACAAGAACATGTCCACTTGCCAGTGGTGAGGATTTATACACCTCTGTTTAACATCATAAATAACAGTGACTTGAATATTCCTACAAAGGTAACACCTCAGCTCCGGATGGCAAGTAATATATACATTTAAACAGCTACAAACCCACCTCCAGACCCTGCACTCAAGGCTGGAGGAGCCCATAAATCTAACAGCTCACCTCTAAGGCTGAAGAACACTTTCCCAAATGAGACCATTTACCTGGAGAATGGTACCTGGGAAAATCCTCCAGCTCCACACACACACACTGGAGCCCTGGCCACTGCCAAGGAAAGCAGTTTGAGCTGTGGGTCTCACATCCACTGGCTGCTCTTTCAGGACTTACGCAGGCTGCTGGTCTGAGCTGGAGATCACCACACAGGACTCTGACCCATACCAAATCTTTGCTCCAACTCCAGAGGTCCAGGCTGGAAGGACTCCTGCCATTGTAAGCACCCTCTGTAATTCCTAGAGGTTCTGATTAAACCTGTCACATCTCTAGAAAAATGAGAACCAACTGGAGAGCCACTCAAAAAGTCAATTAGTGAATAGGCATCCCCTCGCCCTGGGAACAGATGGTATCCTGCAACACTTTCACATCTCAGTTTTTGAGTGGAAAAAAGGATGCTTTGCACAGAGCTGGTTTTGTCTTTCTTTCTTTTTTTTTTTTAGGTTGGGGTTCTGAAAAGATTCAGAATGGTTCAAAAAACCTCAAATCTTTTGCCATGTGCTACCGACTGACAGCTGGGCACCTCTGGGTACACAATAGCTCAAGCCACGCTTTCAGTAATCAGCATAAAAATTTAGAGTTCTACAGAACATTTGGAGTTCTGTTATTTTGCAACAGAAAATAGATTGTATCAGAAAGTTTCTGACCAGCTGTAGCTCATCTCTAGTGTTTGATTCAGACTCATCATTAGGCAAGCGAAACCTATTTCAATCTCAACACAATTAACACACTCAACTTCTTTTCATTTTCCCTCTCTCTCCCCCTTTCAGTTCACACTTGCCTCTGCAGAGGAAGCTGTATTAGATTTAGATCAAACCTGCAGGAAAGTGGCTGAGAAGAAAGTGGCAAAGACTAAGGAAGCATTTTCTTTCCTCAGTTCTTTCACTGTTGATCTCTTTGTGAAATCTCCAGCCCTGTGCTTTGATAATGTCCTAGTACATGAAAGAGTTTGTAACATAAAATGTTGCACTCGATGGAGCATGATGTGATATTGAGGCCAAATGGCCAGATGCTCTTTTCTGAGCTATTTCCAATGCTCCCACTTTAGAGAGTGTTTTTAAGGGTATTCACCACCTCTCTCCTGTAGTGTGCTGGCAATTTCATGCTAGACCACCAATGAACTGTGTTCTGATGAAACCATTGTTTTCCATTCCAGGTTATAGTTATCTTCAATTTGATAAAAAGAAAAATAAGGAAGAAAATAAGAAAGAATGGAGAGAAAAAAAAGGAAAAGGACAGTACAATTCAAAGAATTTGCAGACAGGTAGAGAGTTGAGTTCTGTCCTCAAAATCAGGATCATACACCGCATTTAAAGTACAATTAAGACTGTATTAGTGATCTGGTCAGAGAAAAACACAAGTATTCTAACATAGTCAGAACAGGCCAAGGGCCACCTTTTAGAGGCTTGGCATCCTTTCAGATGTTAGCACATCCTATTCCTTCTTGGGGGGAAAGACCCTTTACAGAGACAATCCCCTGGGATGAAACATGGCTGATGTCAGATATCTGAACCCTGGCCCCAGTGCTGGTTAGGACTGGAATCAGCCTGTCCTCTGCCTTCTCACCATTTTCTTGCTTGCTGGCAGCACTGCATCTCTTGGGTCCACTGCACGGAGAGACCAGCCCCAGTTGCTGTGGGGACACAGCTGCAGAGCCAGGATCAGAGTACCCAGAGCCCTGACAGCTCTCTACAAGGTGTCAATGATTATCACCCTGTGCAGCCCACTGGGACTGGCAGTTGCACACTTTGGCAATGGAAAATCACCAGTGGTGATTCCTGGTGGCTTTGAACACCCCAGGGTTTGGCAGCCTGGGATTTAAAGACTGCATGAGCTTCTTCACTTACCACTAAGTCTGTCTCCTTTTCCAGACAGAATTCATTACTGCTATATACAAATGTCAAGCCTAATCTCATCTTGCTTGAATCTGTGGAACTCTCCAATGGAATTACAAGATGCTGAGCACTTAGACAGTCTGAGGACCCTGCTCATCACTTATGCACATCACCATAGAACAGACTGCTCCAATCCATATTTTGAAGGGGGAAAGGAGCTGTGAATTAATGTAATCCAGGCACCATGAATTCAATCCTTTCATGATTTCTTAATGCTTGACTTTACAAGCTTAACATTCTTTTACCATGGGAAATGTCTATAAAACTGCTAAATTAAACTGGAGATAGAAAAAGAGGACACCTTTACACCTTATCTGGAGGGTGAGACTTCGGAGATTTATCACTGAGATCCCTGCAACCCAAGCAATGGGGCAACTTCCAATAACAGCAGATTACATCACTTATTAGGATTTTGCTTAGGCAGTGTAGAACTGCTCAGAAACATTTTAATAGCATTTAACTTCATGCTGATTTATTGCACTCCAGTGTGAATAGGCATGTCTAAGGACAGAGTGCACTACATTTTCAGTTGTCAGCAATTGTGGGTTTTTGTTAACATCATTTAAGTGATTAAATGTCTTCAAACTAAAATGCTTTCATTTAAAACTTTCATTCAAAACTTAATTGATTTCTACTAAAAATTACAGCTTGGGAAAGGTTAAAAAAAAAAAAAAAAGTATTTTTGGATTTACCAAAGTAAGATATTTTGATTAACGTGTGTTTTTGTAAAATTTTCACTTGTACTTTTACCACATCGTGTGGAAAAAAAACCCTGAAATTTTGAGACACTCTCCAGAATGTGGTTTCCACTTAGCTCTAAGGCTAGGGACCTGGCCTCATGAATCACACAGAGCAAAAAGCATTGTCCAGAATTCAGAATTAAAGTTTGCTATACATAAACCTTGTGACATTTTTATTACAGCATACTAGCTTAGAATCTGCATTTAAAACACTGACTACTCAAAGGAATCTAAATCTCCTTTGCAAAAGGTAATAAAATCAGGTCAAGAATTCACTACTCAACAATCTACCATTAGCATTTCTGTTCAAAGAAAATGTAGTTCATCTATTTTTAAAGAAAGTAAAGGCAGGGCATACAACATAAGTTTGGAAAGTATAATGATTTGCTTGTGTATGAAAGCCCATTACATAATGAGTTTTATTTCCTCATAAAGAGATTTCAGTTCATCTGCATCATGTTTTTTTTACAGTACAGTACTGTATTTTTGCAAACCCAGAGGTGGGACTGTGTTTCTGTATACATAACCCATGCTTGATCTCACTGGCAACTTGAGTTTTATCCTGCTTTCAGACAATTCCTTTCAGTGTTGATCAGCTGTGTGTTCCCAGGGCCATGCCACTGACAGCTGCCACAAAATTGGCCAAAGTTATCTGTGACACATCTGCATGAGCCAATGTCACAAATAACCCTGACCATCCAGGTAAGTTCTGCTGGAGAACTAAGCCACCACTAGGATTCACCATAAGTTACTCTGCCACACTGGTATCCAGGGACATCTCTAATTCATTTCTCTGTCCAGAAGCTCTTACACATCAGGTTTCTTTCAGATATCTCAAGTTGGATAAGTCTTTAGCTGGGGTGGAGAGTGGTGTTGTTTTGTTTGGGTTTTTTATTCAAATCTCTGAGTTAGCATCTCTGAGAATTCACCAGCTGATGCAGACTCCCTCCTTTGAGGTGTGTTATGGTGCTACTGAGTACCAAACAGTATGGCCAGTTGATGCTGGCCATAAAAGGAAAAAGACTTTACTTTCAGTTTTCAATGTGGCAACATATTTTTTATTTAATTTTCTTGGATTCTTAACAGTGGAAGCAGAATTTAATTTCTACTAGAGCATCCTTTAAAATAAATGCTTGATCTCTTCCCTCTCACCACTACAGCTGATGGGTACAAAGTAAAAAGAACAGCAATTCATTCACCTTATCACAGGAGCACCAGAGGAAGTGAGAGATCCTTAGTGCAATGATTAATGACTCACTATAAAAAGATGCATCATAAACTGCCTGTATTAGGTTAAATCATAAACTAGGCTTTTAATGTTTATATGATCCCTTTCTACATAATTAAGTGTGTCTATAGCTCCCATTAGGAATGGAACTTACGTGATGCTTGCAAACCAAGCAGTTTCTTACAAGGTCATCACCTGGGACCCTTACTTAAAGGGATCCCTGTCTTCCTCTACATTCAAGCACTGCTTGAATTTCTCTTACTGTTGGGACATCTCTCTGTATTAGAGATCAGAGAGACTATTTGATGTTCAGGAACAGCAAAGATGAACATGATCTACCCTGAATGGAGAGTGTATTCTTCAGGCACAACATACCCAGAGCTTAGCTGCAGGAGAAAGTGACACTGTTTCTCTTTATCTCTGCCTCCAGGTTGGGAAAAGGACAGCTGAAGCAGAGTTGAAATGAAGACAGGGCTATCTACTGTTCGCTGGACCCACATGGGTACAGGAGTCAGGTGGTTGCCTGAATGCACCTAACCAGCCTCGTGAAGGGCAACTCATCCACAGAGGGGTCAGTCACCATTTGATGTTGTAAGTTCCTGGCCAAAATCAGTTTACAGGTGCCCATAGACAATTCCCATCAGCTTTAGTAGCTGGTTGGTGAACAGTGAGAGAATAGCACCATTTGTCCATAACAGAATTCCATCCTGTATTTATCCATCTTGTGGTGAAACTGTCATCTTTGAAAAATATAGTACAAGATGACATTACGTAAGTGTCCATCTATTTCTTTACTACCACAAACCTGCAAACATGTCCATCTCCCTTTTATTTCCCAAAATGGCCTTTTCTCAACCAAAGCAGAATCTCCCTTGCTTGGCAAACAGACATTGATTCACTGCAAAGCTGCCCCATCAGAAGAATACTGCAGCTCTAATCAATGTGAAGTTTACACAAAAAAATAATATAAGTTTAAAAAAGCGCTTCAAAGTCCTAAATATTTTCAATAGGCACAGCTGCCTCAGCTGGTTGCTGCACTGCTTGCTCAATACAGAAAATCACTTAGGTTAACTATTTAAATATTTCCATCTATGAGATTTAGAAAAGGGCAAAGCCAGCAGTGGAATACCCAAGATCATGATTTTTTAATAAACAATAGATTTAATGGGAATTAGCTGGGTTATCAAACAGTATCCTCTCAAATCAGCTCATTAGTTTCACTGAGTTTCCCTATTTCACTTTATTAAAACAATTTAAACAAGGGTTCATTAGATGCAATGTAATCTAATTCAGACATTACAAACCTAATCCCTTTTCTTTAGCAGTAACACAATAACAGTTTGCAAAAAAGTTTAATGGATTATTGTTACAGTTATTTTAAGTAGGGACTATTTTCAGCCAAACCTGTGCCACTACTTTCCTACATCTTACTATTTATTATTATTTTACTTTTTCATTCATTCATTACTTATTCATTCATTTATTCCTTCCTTTTTCTATCTTTCATTGCTTCACACAAGCAGAGTCATATGCAGTCAAAAGCATCCCTCTGTGCAGGTGTAGGGGACATACCAAATATCTCTGTGTGGGTCAGTGTACCAGGCCTTGGGAAAGGAGTGATTTTTTGCAACTTACTTGGAGATTCTGGAGTTAAAAAACCAACCTTGGCAAATTCACAGTGATTTTATAAATATCTTAGAGAGAAGGGAGAAGGTTCCTGTGCATTTTACACGCTGTTAGTTTCTGACAGCTCTGAAAGACAGGAGGGGATCACGCATAGGGTTTGCAAATTAGGAGACAGACACTGTATATTACTTACCATGATAGATCCAGGCTGGAAACATAGAGCAATAGATCCATACTATGGATGTACAGCTTATTGCAGAACCAATAAACTCACACTCTTAAACCTTTTCCAAACAGTAGGGTTAGTTTTTCTGATAGGGCAAAAAAACCTCAACCAAAATAAAACCCAAAGAATGAGAGCTGATTTCTAGATCCAAGGTTTCTGCAGGCTTTAAAAGGTTCCCTATCCCTGAAAACCTGTTCTCGCCCACTTCAAATCCTTGTCTCTTCAAGCAGGTGCCATTTCATAATCCTATTAAAACCTTTGCCTCTGTTTACTGGGAGCCCTAATCGTACTCAGCAAGTTCTTCTCGTCTAAGGAAGAGCGACAGCTTTCAGATTTCTTAGGAGCCTTATTCATCAGCTATGCCAGAGTTTTGCCAGAGTGTTCAATCTATTCTGG
>WEIV01010467.1:2799-16563 GCA_013390005.1 Calyptomena viridis | reverse complement strand
CTTATCAGATTGCCAGAGAATCTGTGCCAATGGGGAGGTCTGATTTTTCACAATGTTAAAAGGAACAGCTTCTTCCAGATAAAAAACAGATAAAAAGAAGTTACTAATGAGCTCCTGAGCACACATGATTATATAATTCACCTTTTTAAATATGTAAAAACACCTGCTGACTTCAAGCAGACTTTTAAAAATGCACAACACAGGAATAAATGCACACATTCCAAGGGAAACCACATGCTTGCTGCAGGCCAGATCCTCTGCTGCCCAACTCTGCTACTTCAATAGCCTTCACAGCTTCAGGGATGCTTTGCTAACACACAGCATCTAAGAAGCAGACCCTACTTTCCAGTTCCTAATTAGTACAATTGTATAAGGCATTTGTCAATAAATTTGTCCCCACTGCCCTAATGTCACTTTTTCTAAATTTGTTCAAAAGTAAATCCTTTCCTAAATGACAGGAACTGCATTGGGAAATTTCCCTCAAACTCTTCCCTATTCCAAGTATGTACCAAAATACACTTGGTGTACATAATATAGTACTGATATCTGGGTCTTTTTGAGACAAAAATGTCCCTTTCTTCCTCTCCACCATCACTAGGCTAATTTTTACTCCAATAAAAAGTGAAGAAATAACATTAAAAAAAAATCCAATTTTTTTTTCCAGCTTTCACAAATCAGAATTTCTTTTTCTTGCAAGTATTTAAGAAAGAGTCCTTATAAGACACAAATGCAAGACAACATGGTCTCATCTGCTAGATTTTATGGCTCGGTGGGTTTAACACCGTACTTTATTCTGGCTCTACCACTGCCAGGTACCATGAAGTATAAACTTAACACAGAAACGTAAGGAAAAAAAAAAAGCTGTGTAAACTGAGAGCTTATTTTGCATGATTTTATACGCTACCTCACATTTCACTGACAATATACATTTATCAGATGCAGACAAGCAGATCTACTGACATACATAATTCTTCACTGAGGCCATCTGAGGAATATCTAATGGAGAATGCCTTTCCTGTAAATAAGTGTTCACAGAACTAAAAAAGAAATAAATTTCATACTCCTTTCCTCAGTGCCTAAGAGAAAAGAAAGAAATTCCCCATCTGTTCTACATGACATCTCTATCAGCACTCCTGTGTGTCCAGGGAAGTTTCAGACCCACAGTCCCCAGCCAGAATGGAGTGGGCACGGCATAAACACCTGCTGGAGAGTTAAAGATCAGCTCTTTGGCTGCCAAATCTCAATGGCTCTTTTCTGCACCACTGAAAAACAATGAAGATGCTTCAATGAACACTGTAGGTTGTTGAGGTAGATGAATAGTTGAAGGGGCTTTCTGGTACATCCTCTGTATGTAGGTTGGCACTGTCCCATGGATCTGAAAGGCCCACATGGCTTACATTGCACACTTCCCTCTTCACTCAGATAATACTAGTTCACTTTTGCTATCTAAAACACATTGAGATACCAAATTGATCCAAAGGCTTTTGATGAGAAAAAAAACCTTAATAAACACATGTCCTTTCTTTTGCATTCGCATAAATAAAACTTGCCACATCAATCTTGGCACACTACCAGAGATGCTGCAATGAACCATGTCCCGAGCAGGAGTGATGTGTTTGAACACTCCAGGGGGGATGGACTGCACAGGAAAAGGACGGCAAAGGTAATTTTGCCTTTACCTTCACCACTTCTCTCACTAGAAGGAAAGAACCACGTGGACCTTGCCAGGTCCTCAAAGACCCAACTGAGATTGAAAAGGGAGGACAAGGAATTTACCTGCTGGTAGAGATCAGCACTCAGTGGATTGTACTAAAATATTACAAAGGAGCTTACACAGACCTTGTGGCTTTGCCCCAGAAAAGCATAACTATGTCTCAGTTACAGAGTACTTGGGATAACCAAAGTTAGAAGATCAACTTCCTTTTTCCTTTACACAACTTTTTGAGAATCCTTTGCTTATGGTCACTACAGCAAATTGCACTGCATCTTACACTATAAAGCAGCACCTGCAAAGTATCATCCACAGATGATCCATAGGGATCTTGATCTTTAGCTCTTCTCAGTTCATTAAAATGCTAGCTTTCTGTATTTATAAAACACTGCCAACTTCATTCCATAATGATTGGATCTGTGTGACACAATCTGATGGATACTCGGCTTGTATTTCAGGTTCTCTTTCTCATGTCAGGCTGTCTCTTTCTCTCTGTTACACTGAAATCTTTTGATTAAATTCTCTTACTTCACTACTTCCTTATTGATACTCTCCCTTTGTCTGGCAAAATTTTAATTACTACAGTACTGCATAACTTCATTCAGTGCTCTGATATTACCTCTGTGATAGGAGCAAAAGCAATTCCTAAGATAGAATGCAACTATAATACTCTATCATTATGTCTTCTTTTATGGCTCCTAGCACCCTCTTTATGGCTGCTAATATATTGTGGTTTCTGCCTTTCACTTACTGATTTCTGCTCTCCTTCACTCAATGTGTCCTTTTTCTCACCCAGAGAATTAACACCCTATCTCTGCTATCTCTCTTTCGTGCTCCCAGACATAATGTAGGGAAGTTCTCTTCTCCTTGTCACGTTATTCTTTTCTGTCTCTCAAAGAAAGGAGTCTATACCATGCTCTGTATGTTCTGCAACAGAATCAGCATCCAGTATGTGATGGTCTGCACTGTGGCTTAATGCACAGTGGGTGGACCTAATAAAAGTGTCAGAGCTGGGATGCTGAAATCTTCAGAGAACTGAAGAAAAACTGAACTTAAATATACCCTCAGAGAGGAAAGTACAGGAGTTTTTCATACCTATTGGTTCTGCTGGGTTGCTGACTCCCACTAAGTAACCATTAACAACAGACACAGTTCTACTGTAGGAGAGGTAGAATTTTACATATGAACTGTACACATACATTATCATGTAATTTTAGTTTAAAATTCCATTTGAGAATTAATTGTAATGGCGTCCCTTTCAGGCAGTCCTCTCCACGTTCACAGCAGCAATATTGGCTCACACTGTCAGAAGCCTTAAGGGGAACAGGTCAGTCGAAAATCACTATTCTGCAATAACATATTTCTACACCTGAGAAGCCAAAAAGCAGCAATTAAGCAAAGCAAAATAAATAATTCAATAGCTAATTTGACCTGCCAGGTTGTTGAGTATTTTTTTATATCCTACCAGATTGTATTTCAGTTTAGAAGAAGTGTCCCTGGAGAGTAATGCTGTGAGAGCCCATAAAAAGCTATAGTGAGAAATAACACAAAATTTCACCTGTAAATGGCCCACTATTGTTTCAAAACATTTTTTTGTTGTCAGTCCTGCATATTTCATGAAAGTGATGAAGTCCTTTTTTAATTCTATGTGAATTAATCTTCCAACTGCTTAGGCAGGTAAAGTAGCTATAGATTGGGAGACTAAAATTGCACTGCAGGTACTTGACTTTTAGATGGACCACAAACCAAACAGAAAGCTAATGCTCTTTTCTGTGGTAAAGGAATTGGCTTCGTTTTAATTGCCTCACAAATAATCCGTAGACAGCTTTGAGTGGGAGCAATCCATGTGGCCTCTGAATACATAAATATGCATTGAAAATGGGGGGAAACATTCGTGCAAGATGCAACTTAGTAGGAGAATAGAACAGCAGCACTTTAACAAGAGACTCCCTCCTGACTAGCAAGTTTATAGGGCTGTGGGTGGGGACAATGGTAACCTGATGGGAAAAAATAAAGCAGTCCAGATGGAAGGACTTTAGTCCCTCCTGGGAAAAGAAGATTAGATGAAAACGGAGATGACAAGGAACTGCACATGTAGAGGTGGACAGAATTAAAACTAGGAGGAAGTGTGTAGAACAGGGCTGGAGATGGTTCAGCAGCTGCAAAGGTTGCGTGGAACAGCAGCACAAACACCAGCAGGGAACACTCTGAGCCCACATGTGTGGCTCTGGAACAAAGGGATACACAATGCTCCTGGTGCATGTTTGCTGTCCTCATCCACCTGCTGTGGCTACTCCAGAAGCCAAGTGGTCCCAAAGCAGCTGCAGAGCCTGGCTCAGCAGAACTGTTGAAAGGAGAGGGCATCAGGGAGGATGCAATAAATGCAAACACTTTTATCTCAGATATACACACACTCTCATTTACTGAGCAGTCTAGGTTCTCGCTATGCTGATTTCAATCCTTTCTGACATTAATGCAATGCAGTAAGGTTAAAAAAAAATCCTAACAAACCCCAAAGCAACCACAAAGCCCTTTCCTGCTTACTGACACCATTGCTGAGCTTCTCTGGGTACAGTACATCAGTCAGAACTCTATGTCTTTTAAAAACTGACAACAGAATTCTCCATAAGCCTCAGAAAACTGCAGCTTGGGCAGGACAAGCATGGGGAACAACACCCTGAGCATGCTCCCCCCAGTCCATAATCCTGTCCCATAGCTTATATTACCAGAGATGAATGTTTGCAATGATTTGAAAGATCTTCTTGCTTTAAAGGCAAATAAATAAATTAAACCCGCTCTTAAGCTTCTAGTAAATTACTGCAACTGCTATTGTAGTCTAACATGGACCTACAGAAAAAATGGGATTAACATAAACCAGGTGCAGTACAAGATAATTTTATTGCATCTTCCATTTTATAAAGATATACGTGAACATATAAAAATAAACACTCCATTCCTTTGCAATTAAGTTTCTCTCTAGTTGTAAGTACAGCTATTTTTAGTTTTAATTTGAGGATATCTCCCAGAATTGCAGAGCATAATCATTTCCACCATAACTCTGCATCATCATTACCAAATACGAGTCTATCTTTGGAAAACACACATTTTACATGCTGAAAGTCCCAGCAACCCTTTTTCAGCTGACTGTACATATCAGTAACTTCAGTCCTGACTTCCAGTAGTGCAAAATATTGGCCACCAAGTGGTGCTACAAAGGTTTACTCCAAATGCAGATCTGGCCCATTAAACCCACAACTGTGCTTGCCACAGTCATACTGCTCCCTTGCAAACCACAGCGGGTGAGGAAAGGTGGACTAATTTCAAGCCCCATTAAAAATGCAGGAAATAATTTAATGTTTCTCTCAAATGTAAATGCAAGAAGAATTATGAGGAAATCAGATTGGTATTCAAGTTTTTAAGAAGAAATACCAGAAAATGACAAAGAGGTACAAAAAAAGCCTCCAGCCCAAAGCCTCCTCAATGGCATCTCCCCATCTGACTTCTCTGGAGATTTTGCATCCATTCTGGTTTCAATTACTTCTCTCTCCATTGAGCTGTGCTAGACAGTCACAACAGCTTTGTTATGGATCTTGCAGTCATTGCAGGAGACTCTCAGCAATGTTTCAATAATCAAGAACATTAGTCAGAAGTAATTGCTAATGTGATAACACCAGCCTGCAGCCGTCTCACCCCTACAGACTCTCAGCTCCCCTGTAGCTGAGGAAGTATCTCCCACAGCCCTTGAGACACAGGCCACACTGGCACAGCACCAGTGTCCCTCTGGGAACAGCCAGCACTTACCAGCCAATGTTGAATTCAACGTGGGCATCAAAGAACCCGACGACAGGAGAGGTTGCTGCTTTCCAGCCTTGGATTCTGGCTCGGATCAGTCCTTCTCGTTTGTTATTGCGCACTATTTTCACCAGACCTGGGTATCTTTTATTGACATACTGGTCCAGATTAAATTTTAGCTCAACTGCAGGACAAAAAAAAAAAAAAAACAAACCAAAACACACAAACATAACAAAACAAAATGGTTTACTTTGCTTTATTCTGCAACAGAAAAGGAAATTAACCCCTAAATATTCCTAAACCCTTAGTTGGTCTCACAGATACAAACCAAGTACTGCAGTTGTGGCATGGATCAGTTCCAGGGATATCAGCTCAGAGAAGTTTTCCCTACACATCAGAGATATGCGCAGGTTTGATAAGGCTTGATGGATTTAAGTATAGTTTTGAAGAGGTATTTTGACAACATATTTATAAATAATTACCATTCTAATTCTCTGATGATTTGCATTAAGTTACAACTGGCCTCCGGAGGAGCAATTCTGACCATAAAGCAGTGTAATACAGGAGTCTGGTGACTTTTTTTGTTCTGATTTATGCTGTTCAATAAAAGTTTAAAAAATAGCCTCAATGGATTTTGGGTCAAGACCTAATTCAGATCACAATTAATTTCCCTTCATTTTAAGGGTTTTCCCTTAAATATAATTAAGAATCCTCAATACCAGGCTTCTTTCAGATGGAACTAAATGGATATTGAAGATCTCAAACAGACTTCTTCTCTTTTGTTCATTTTCAGGCATTCAGCCATAGACAGAGCAGAACTCATTCACCCCTTTTTCAGCTTCATTTCAAGAAGCTTATAAACAGGGAAATTACAAAAATGGCCTCTCTATTTTTTAAAAATCAATCTAGTTTGATAATTCATTTACACTGCAGCTCATTCATAATGTGGCTTTTGCTCAAATGTATTTATTAGGAAAACTAGTAGAAGCTTCCAGGATGTTAGAATTCTCATTCTTGCAATCTATAGTACCCAGTAGCATCATTATCATTGGAATCAAAGACCTGATAAATCTCCAATTACCTAGGAGAGTGGCAGAGAAAAGCCATATAAGAGTTCACTGAGAAACGATGAGTTCAATTCTCCTCAGTATTACATTGACTCAAACACTTTGCAATCTCCCATAATTACTCCATAGGCTACACTGCCATAACTGAAATCGGAATTGCATAATTTTTTATTAAATCTATAGGTTTTGGAACTCATTTTTGTTTGAGTTCTTTCTTCTCTCAACCTTCCTTTCTCTTCAGGGATCTTGAAGAGTAAGAACAACTTAAAACTGAAAGACTCAATTAAAGCTGTTGTTCTGTGTAGAAAAAGCTAAACCTGAGACTTATTTTAAATAAATATGACTTCAGAAAATGTAGCAGTTCTGGAAGTTAAGATATAACAACTTAAACAACAGAGTTCTTCAAACCTGATCGTACTGTGAAACATGTTGATTATTAGCACTCTATATGTGTACATATTGTGAATTTGGACTGCTGTAACAGAAGCATTATTTTTGCATTAACAAGCCAGATGATCTGAAAGTTGCATGTGCTTTTTGTCCATTCTGTTTCATTCTCATACACTAATTTATTCCCCATTAAAAAAAAAAAAAAAAAAATTTCAGGCTCAAAACCTGATATTATCAACACCTATTTCAATCATGAAGAAAGAGTGTTGCCATGCAAAGGAGTAGAAACTATCTTTAAGGAGAATCTGTAGATCCACTTTTCTTTGGAAGCAGAATTCAAAATTTTAGTCTATTTATAATGACATTCCTCTGGATCTGGAAATTTGGATAAAATCGTCCTGTTAAGATTGCCCATACAAATGTCATTCATTCTGTGAGGATTTCAATGAAATCAACAGGGTTTATCTACATAATGTTTATTTGCTATACAAATAGTCAATATTTACTCACGGCTTTGTGCACATGGCTCAATCAACCCTCTCACCAACAAACACAAACTCCTGCAAATTCTACTGACTTCAACAGATGTATGCTAATTTATACCAATTCATGAGTCAATGATTATTAGCTGTAAATCAGTGGTTGCATGTATGATATGACCCTTCCTTCTGCCCTGGCTGCTTAAATGCAAAATAGAATGACTCAAAGGTGTTTCATCCAACATTAAAAAGATAAGCATTTCAGCTAGTAGCGACCAAACTCCCTCTGATTTACATTTCACGCCTAGAAATCACACAGGATACAGTGCTGAGGGGAACAGTTATGAATGCTCACCGTTGTCACTGTTGTCATCCACCAGAATGATCTCCTTGAGCAGGTGTGAGGGGGTGTGATTGACAACGCTGTGCACAGAGCGCAGGATGACAGAGAGAGCCTCGTTTACAAATATGAAGACCACAGAGATCTGGGGCAGGTCATCTGGGTAGGTCATCTGTTTGCACCTGGAGAGGAGAAAGACACAATGAAAACCCAAACAGCCACTGGGAGGCAAAACAGACTGAAGAGCAGCCTCTCCTCCTTGCTCTCCAGCTCATATAGGGATCTGCAGGCTTTGTCCTTGCTAACCTCAAAAAAAGATGTGGTAAAAGCTCAAAAGAAGCAACCCAGCTACAAGTAGCAACTATCAGCTCAGTATAAAACAAAGGGTGTCTGCCCACACACAGATTTGTAGCAGCTATTATTCCCTGGAAGGTTAAAAGCATCTCTTGAAAACCAAAAGAATATCAATGATTTTGCTCAAAAACAACCTGGAAAAGGCCCCTAATTCTACACCTTGGCTGTGCTCCCAGGAGAACCATCAGCAGGCCTGCAGGTAACTCAGAACTGGTTCTCATACTTTTAAAAGCACGACTCACTCAAGCAAATCTTGAGTTTGCCCATAGAAAGAGCACTTGCCATCTTTTCTGGATTTGCAGTTTGTGCAGCAATAACATACACAGGATGGTGGTTGTACAGGCACACACTTGCTGAACTATCTCCAAAACAGATCTGCTTCCTCTGAGACATTACCTTGGAAGGCAGCTACATCCTAATTCACAATTTGCTTTTGTGCTGCTCACTGACACATACATGTTACCACAGACCATTATGAGAAGAAAAACTGAGGCCTGGAGAAGCCACACAGCACAGAGCAGAACTCTTGTTTCCCAAGCCCCCAGTCCATGGCCCTCTGTAACTTCATACTGCTTTATTTTAGTATAATTCTCTCTCACAGCAACTATGTTAACTTTAAAAGCTACCTATGTGTTATCACAGTCAAAAGCCATTCAGAATTACCATAGCAATTACTGAACCTGCCCTCTAAAATACTGCTAATGATATCACAAGAAATGACTTTTCCTGCTCTTATCAAACTTTCTGAACTCTTTGCTCATTACTTTGGCATAAAACCCACTTTTTTTCGCCACTATCAGCAGTCATAGGGATAAGGAGGGTGACAAATTCTTGACTGTTAAGTAACCTCTGGAAATCAGTTATGTATTCTAGTACAGTGCAATTACTCATAACTCCTCATCCCACCACTATTTGCTCAGAGACCTGAGTACTTGTCATTGATTACAGTGTCACCACAGCTACTTACTGGCAGCTTGCTGGTGCCCTGTACCACACAGAGGACCACTGTGTAAAATTTCTGGCTAAGCAGCTTTCTCACACAGTCTAAAAAATGAACCTGGAACAAGGACAGAGATTTGCAGGACATATGAGTCCCCTGACACAGCCCCCTTTTAGAATTTCTTTTTGAATGCAATTTTCCTCTTGACCACAGTGACATATCAAAGAAGTCCATCAGGAATACTTTCCACTAACAAGAAAGAGCCATCAGCTAAAAACATGGACCTTGCAGGATTTCCTGTGATTAGGGGCATCTTTGATCTGACAGCACTTTGCTCTAGAGCCTTGCTCCTATCAGCAGGACATAGCAAATGGCATCTCAATAAATTGGACCCAGGGAAGGTGTGAACTGCTGGTGGCAGTCAGGCAGAGGAGGGAGCCCATCCCAGGCCATCCATCCTTGTGGAGTCCTGCATTAGCACTCAGAGCTGGCAGGGAAAAAGAGACTAGAAAAAACAAGCAACCAAAGTCTAGAGACAAAAAGAAGGTTGTGGCAGAGGAGGAGAGAGTACAGCCAGAATAAGAGGTTAGTCAAAGCAGCATTTACTACACAGAGAGACAAGCAACTACAGGAAAGGTGGGATGACCACAAATGTCAGAAGTAGAGAGGCACGTGTAGAGGGACCAAGTATTTTGCCTAGAAAAAGACATGGAACCACTGAAATAGTACAAGACCTCAGTGCATTGAGCTGGGCTTCCTTTACCTTCTGATCAAGAAATGTCACCAAACTTCTCTGAGTAAGAAGTAGTTGTTTTATTGGCAGATGGACTGAAACACCTGGACACCCAGCCACGTGTTCCTGTCCAGACTGAAAGGCTTAGTAGGACTAATCCCAATGCTTTTCTTCCCTCCTCTCACTTCCATTCTAAGAGAAAAAAAATATCTAATTCAAACTTTAAAATGAGCACACCTAAACCATAACCTCCTAACTTTTGATTTATTGTTCTTTGTCATATTATATAAATGCATTCTTGTCCTAAGTGTCACTCCAAGGTCTTGCTGGTTCACAAGACTTTTCATGCCTTAGTTCTCAGATTATTTACGTTGCAGGGCATCATGAAATGCTTTAGATAAAATGCTGGTTTGAATTTCTTATTCCACCTGGATTAAGCTATCTCTATCACTTCTCACTGCAGCCTTCCTTCTGTCAGTTCTCCCTTTTTTCTATTAGTAGGATGTAGTTGAAAAAATGCATTATGGCTGTATTTGGAAAGAACACTCTGACCATTACATATTGGAATATCCTGGGTAATCCCACTGCAACAGGAACACCTGGATGGGCAAAGACAAACCTTGGAATTCATCAGTGGTTTAAAAGCCATCATAATTTTATTTATTGCAGAGAGGATGAAGAACAGCAAAAGCAGCTGTCCAGCTGAGCAGACTTTTAAAAGCACA
Organism: Calyptomena viridis; assembly: GCA_013390005.1. Lineage (NCBI taxonomy): Eukaryota > Metazoa > Chordata > Aves > Passeriformes > Eurylaimidae > Calyptomena > Calyptomena viridis. The sequence continues at coordinate 6,032 of WEIV01010467.1, read as the reverse complement.
GCAGTGATTTAGGAGTTTATTTCCTGCAGACTCCAAGTCAACCTTGAACTCCCAACTCCTTAGGGTCATTTCAGAAAATGAGACAGATGTGCTGAGGTAGTCAGAAGAAAGTACTGGTCCACTAACACTTCCGATGATGTTTGAGAGCATGAACAATCCCAGTTAAGGGGCCCTTCCTTAAAAATCAGTGGGTGCTTAAGTGCTTTGCTGGATTGTCGCCCACATTCTTCCCAATGTATTCTCTAATTAGACACCAGTCACAGCAATTTACAGTTAATACTTCCTTCATTCCAAGAAACTCTAACCAGCACTATTTGACACGCTGAGCCAAACAGTGACATTAGTAAGTCATAGGCAAGAACCCAACCATGGCTGTCACCTCATGCCACCTTTCTTTGGTCAGAGGCCAACAACATACCAAGTGCACTGCAAGGGAACAGCTGTGCCTGTGTGCAAGGCAGGGAGAGTCAGAGTGCCAGGACACATGAAGTCCTCCTTGGTACAGACCTTGACTTTGACCCTGGAACATGTCAAAAGGGGACAGATCATTGCAGAGAAGTTGTAGGAAAAAAAGTAAGACTATATTAAAACTATGAACTTTTAACAAGGCATAGGGCACCCTCACAGGAAATGGTTGGAGCAGCAGCCTGGAGAAAGAGGCAAAACATCAAGCAAGAAACCTATGGGCTAATGATGGAGGAGCTTAGCACAAGACTAGTCACTTCTACTATTTCTTTTGAGAAGTAAATTATCAGAATTGGAAGAAATCAAACTGCACAAAGGCACACCCTTACAATCCTTCTGCCTTACAAGCAACAGAAATGTGATAAGAAATGAAGAAAACATCCCCCTTTGGCAGCCTTGGGTGCAGCAGAGTACCTGGGTGTTTAAGGCATCCCAGGACTCTGCCAGGAAAGAGAGCAGGGTACCACCATGCTCTCCACCTCTCTGCACTCAGTCTGAACTCTGGCAGCTGGGTGAGGGAGGACAATTACAGTAATTGATAGCCAAAACTTGGCCTCATTAACACGTAACACTGCTGAGTTTGGGAAGAATTCAGAGCATACATTTGGCTCTGTGGTAGCTAATGATAGTCTAAGCTGGCCAGGCATGGCTTATATTTAATATCACTGTGATTTTAAATTAGTATTATGAATTGTCACCAGGCCCCAAAGTGTACAACCAGCAAAGGTCTGTGTGAGAAGCAGGGCATGTCTCCAGGGCAGACAGGTGCACTGGGGAGGGACACAGCACGGGATGTGTTTAGGATTAGGGATTCTGAGCAAAGGCTGACAATGCCATGGCTAATCATTTCCATGGGCCATGTGAGGATGGATTAGACCTGATATGTGAAACAGGCCTTCAGGTACCTTTCATGCAACATGCCAAGCATCAAACCTGAGGCATTCTGCTGTTGTCTTGGGAAAGGTCTTTGAGTGTTCTCGCTCTGTATTTGCTACTGCAGAGCTTGGCCAGCAACCCAAAGGTAGTTCCTTTATACATGACAGAGAGCTTGAAGTCAGGTCATTTTTCCCTATTCTATAGATGATTTTCACTCATTCTTTCCCTTGCATTGAATCAGTTCCTTAAATGAACATTTCCCAGCTGGCCTCCTGAGCCCAACTGGGAGCCCTGCTTTTGCAGGCGCAAGAAAATGGAAAAAGCTCTTCATTTGGCAGAGCAGAGCCTTGGGAAAAAATCATGTACTAACATAAAAAGGTCATAAATTAGAAACTGAGACATGAGAAAACAAAAGCTACTGAGCTGCACATGAACCTCCTCATGGCAACCTTGTAAGCTGGGAACCAACAAGGTGAAGGAAACTTTCTTTTGCCTAAACCTTCTCTGATAGATTGTATTTACTCTACTGGTATCTGATCCAACAGAAACATATGAAGTCCTCTCTTTATCAGAGCTGCTCTCACAGTCCATTGGGGTTGCACTATTTTTTGTGAAGGACTGACACTGCAGCCATGCAGGTAGTTCAGTGCATTACCAAGGAAAGAAAAATCTTTCCTGCTCTATTTCCCCTGCCTTCTCTCCTGTCTGCAAACTTGCTAAACTCCAAAAATGAGTTTTGCTTGCAGACCTTAATATACTGAGTTTGGAAATGGATTAGGCAATGCATTTAGAGATTTCTGACAGCTTTACCCTTCAGGAAGAAATGCAAACAAAATTAAAGCTGCTTCATGAATCTTTAAAGTATTTAATACAAGATATGTTTTTCCAATGAACCACTGGGATGGAGATGACTATGGGTTTCTCTCCTTCACAAACTTGATGAAATTGCCGGTCATGAAGAAAAATATGCAGTTCTGGCACAAAATAAATGTACCCCAACATGCTCTGTACCTTGAAAACTGCAGAATGATCTGTGTTCATGTTTTATAGCCACAGCAGGAGAAAAAGTTGGAACAGGTCCTCATTTGGTACATGATCAATGAAAGGACAAAGATAAATACTAAAAAAATTATTGCATTCTTGTTGTTAATGCTAACAAATACTACTTTTAATCATCAGGGCAATGTGTATTTTGAGCCCAGTTAAACCAAAGGCTCAGAGAAATCTTACCTACACAGTTATCTTTTAGTACCTAAAAGCTGCTGTGACTCCTTTAGGCACAGGCATTTTACCTCAGTTAAATCCCTAAATTTAGTGGCAAGTTCAATGCTTGATTTCTTCCTCCAGAAACCCACTGAGGCTTTATAGCTAGTGCTAGATGTAATAGTAACTTTTGAGCTGCAGAAATAAACTAGCATTGCTTCCTTGTTCCACACTGGCACAACAGTGAAAACGTGACGACCTGCAAACATCTCCTTCCCCAGCATGGGATCCAGCTGCTGACCAGTCTGCAGCAAAAGCAGTGACAGGCTACAAAACTGATTAGCTTTATGGATCATGAATCTGTCAGCCAGAGGCTCCAACTCCTTTCTAATTAATTTTCCTTCTCAACAGAAGGTGTTAACTGTATTATGCCATAACATTCTCTTTCTGTTAAGGATGGATTTTCCTGCTGTATGCAAAAGGGGGAAAAAAACAAATAACAAATTTTAGAATTTATGGCTTGCTCTAGCTTTCTCCTCCTGTTCTGCAGTTCATGGACAGAATTCCCTAAGAATCACATAATATAAATACAACTGTGATCAAGGGAGCAGTGCTACGGAACACTGATGTTCTTCATACCTTGAGAAAAGCAACCCATTGTATTTACAACAAAGGTAAGAAGAGAAGCA
>WEIV01010462.1:445579-469099 GCA_013390005.1 Calyptomena viridis | reverse complement strand
AACTAAGCACAGGTGAAACAAAGCACTCTGAGGAGGAAAGGACAGAATGGTAATTTCATGGAATCACAGAATCACAGACTGGTTTGGGTTGGAAGGGACCTTAAAGATCACTCAGTTTCATCCCTTGACATGGGCAGCGACACCTTCCTCTAGATCAGCTAAGTGTAAGCCCCATCAAACCTGGCCTTGAACACTTCCAGGAATGGGGCAGCCACAGCTTCCCTGGGCAACCCGTGCCAGGGCCTCACAACCCTTACAGGGAAGAATTTCTGCCGAAAGAAGAAATTCTGCCTACAGATGAAATTTGCCAGGACTTGTACTTCTTATAGATAGATAAAGCATTTTCCTGAAACCAAGGTCAGCCACTCAAACAGGAATTGTTCACATTCATCCTCTGAGTTCTGCCCCCAAGACGCCACTTTCCCTGGAACATGTAAACCAGACAATGAATCCTCCCCAGGTGAACACCAAGTGTGGGGCTCTGACCCACCTGCACATAAGTACAGAGCAGGCTAGTGGCACTGTGGGAAGCAACAGCTGTTTTTACCCAGAAAAGCGAACAGCTGCTTTCTCAGCACTAAAAATTTTCCCCAGTGTTTCCAAAGGATCACAAGTTTGAAGCAGTGTGAGAAATGATCTTAACCCTCTTTCAGCAATGCCACACCAAAATCTTTGCTGAGTCACGTGCTCCGTTGCTTTGCATGATTCTATAAGGGCTGAGTGGCATCTGACAAAATAAAGCTTGGTGAAAAACCCATGGACTGCAGGGTATGGCCATCCTGTGAAATCACTGAAAGGAGCGCAGAGAAGTGACCTGATTTTCAGGAATGCAAACAGCTGTGGGTCTCTCACCCCACATGTGCAAGAGATTTTACAACGCAATAAACTGCTTTAGATGGAAACATACTGCTTCTATCACATCCAAACCTTTCTACTCAATTGCTACACACCCCCGGTACTGCCAAAATAACTGAGCGCAGTGGCTGTGGAAGGGACAGGAAGAGCTGTCAGAGGGCTGGAACGGAGGCTCTCAGACATTACAGAAACAGCCTTTCACCACAGCACGGAGAACAGTGTGGGTGCCACCAGGGCACAGAGGTGCAACAGCCGAGGACAGGCTGTCTTTGGCAGCTGACACCAAGTTCTGTCTCCGGTAGCCAAAAACTTAACACTTCTGACCCTTTTTGTACAGTTTGCTTACACGATTATCAAATTAAGGCCATCCAGTCTACTCAGTAATAAAAAAGAGGAGACTGAAATAGCATGAACAGGCACACAGGACAGGCACTGCAGAGCAGAGTGCACATCACCCTTAGGGCACCAGAGTTCCAGAGCATTGTAGTCTGATGTCTGATGCACCACAAAACACTACACTTGCAGATGAATTTCCACAGGGGGTTCGGTCTGAGGTACATGAGGATGTCGGGGCTGATGGACCACTAACATCCATCAGAGCAGGCAAAAGGTGAACATCGAGTCCCTTAGAGCAGCAGCAGTGCCATGCACAGTCCTGAGCTCCCCACAGCACCAGCATGGGGTGACCCACAGCTCTGACAGTGAAGGTTTGTGTTTGGTTACGGCTGCCTCACCACAGTAACACTGATGGAGGTGTGTGGGGAACTGGCCAGTGCTGCCCAGCCTTGCAAACCTCAGGGACTGGCCTTGTGGGTTGTTTAAAAAGAGACAGGAACGAACAAAATTCCCGATACATAGAAAAGGAAGGAAAACTACTCAGAGCTTCCAGTAACGGCACACATCAGGCCAGCGGATATTCCTCTTCAGCCTGCATCCCATTGTGATTGAAAGGACAAACCTACAAACAGACTTGAATAAAGCAGAAAACACTATCCCTTTCCAACAAGAGCTTTAGGAACTAATAGCAGTTGAACAACTCTTTGGAAAAAAAAAAACAGGTAATCTTTAACAACTCATAAGAAAAAATTCCACTTGTTTTCCACAAGAGGGAACTCAATGAAGCCAATAGCTTCCACTTTTGACAAGAGTGACACACCTCTCGAATCAATACCTGGCCCCTCTACAGTCAGGGCAGCCCCTCAGGACTGGCAGGCAGGGACTGCCAGAGCCCACAGAAACACACCTGCAGTGGCAGATATACACCTGGTGATAAAGTGGGTATTTAATGTAAGTGTATTCCTAATGGGAGCAAGAATCCAGAGGGAGCAGTTGGCCCGCACACCCCACAGAGCCCGAAGTGTCACTCTGTGATGACTCTATCGAGCTGCTGGGGCCAGGGCTGGCAGGAGCTGCTGTAAGCACTTGTATGCTAATGAAGCAATAATTAGTGAGCACCACACCAGCCCAGGGTAATGCCAGCTGCCCCAGGGTCAGCGGGAAACCCAGATCCACACACATCTCATCCCTCCTGAGCTGCAAGCATACACCTGACTACAACCCTTCCTGTAGTCTGACATTACTGCACTGAACAAGGGAGCCATGACAACTAAACAAGGGATCCACAGCAATGAGATTCTGCATGACTTAATATGCAGTTCAAGAGGAATTAATGAACCCGGCCACACACACACGTATGAGTAAGGTCAACGCACAGGGTAAAAGGCATCCCCAGATCAGCAACAGCCCCTGGAGTTTCTGCTGCCCACCCCATGGCACCGCCACATTCCTCCCCTAAAGGGCACTGATATGTCCCACTCTGGGGCACCACCACATCCCACACATTTCCTCTTTATTTCTGTTGGCTGGCAATTAAATACTCCTGTCCTTTTGCATTTTTTCTTTCAAAGCTAATTCCATCTGGTTTGAAGTGAAAATCAAAGAACAATCATTAAAAGATAAAGTTGAACGGAAAACTAGCCTTGCATCTTTCCTTAAATGTGCAAGACAGAACAAACACAGCTCTTGTCCTTTTCCTCTCAATTGCGTCATAATTATCACACAAGTAGAATCATTAGCTTTGGCCTTTTTTCCTGCACATGCAGACGCATGCAAACACACTACCCGAACTTCATGTCCTACCAGAAGGAGGAATCTTTCTTCTCAAGTTAGACTGATTACTAGAAATCATATATAAGAGTAAGTTTTATGTAAAGTAATTACGTAAATGCACTGCAAAAGGAAATGGGGGAAGGGCTGGCTGTATGCACACAACTCTCAGGGACACCTGATAACAAAAAGTTATCCATCTGCCGCAGGGTTGCTCTTCACAACTCCCTCTTGCTCTCCTTGCTGGCTGCTGGGTATGGAAGGAAAAAAGGTTTCAAGGGCAGAGGATTTGGTGGAAGAGAGAGATTACACGTGAAATTTGTCAGCAACCAAGTCCTGAGACAGGAGGGACATGCAGAAGTCAAGTTATAAGAGACCTGGAGGCCAGCTCTATTAAACATCCCAGGAATAGCTAGTTGTGGAAAGAGATGCTCATCCAAGAAGTGAGCAAAGCTTTGGAGAACCATCGAAATCAGAGCCATTCTCCCGAAAAGGGCAGGGAATAACAGAAAAGATTTACATGGGTAAGCCAGCAAGGCACCGCAGTGGGCTCTTCCTGGCCACAGAGAGAGCATGGCCAGTGCAGATGATGTATCTGTGCAAGCAAAATAGACGTAACAGTAAACCTAAAATACTGACTCTGATACAAGCACTCACAGCACACCTCGCAGGAGAAAACCTCTACAAGTGGATAAAGAGCAAGCCCCAGAAATGAGCAGAACTTAATACATGGCCGCTGGTCATCGCTATCACACATGGAACCTAATGAGCCTTGGAATTCAGTCACTGACAGAATTTGGCATGTGAGAATTAAAACAATTAAAATTAATATTTGTTACAGTGGCACACTTCCATGAAAAAGTAAAACAAAAGAAAGTTGCTCTCCCTGGAGCAGCCAGGCCTGCTGTAGCCTAAGGGGGATGAATGGTTTAATTCTACAGAGGAGAACCTGTTTTCCCATTCTGTGTCAGTTTTCACTCTCTCCTGGGCACTATTCACTTCCTCCCAGCTCTGTCCCTGTTCCCTTCCAGAGAATGTTTCCCTCACAATTTGTTGAAATGGTGTGTAATTAATTGCTGGGCACAAGCAGCACTCAATCTGGCAGTGGCTCAGGCAGGACCCACCTGTGTTGCTGTGGGACCCCAGACCCGGCACTCGGCTGCCAGCTCTTGCTGTTGTGACATAGCAGCATTGCCTAGCAGCCAGCAGGCCCTCCCTGACACCTCTCGTGCCCCACTGGTCCCATCCCACCTTCCCAAAGACAAGGGAAGCACCTCAAGCTGTTCTAAATGCTCAGAATGTCTCAGTAAACCCCCAGTGGCAGTGCAAGGCAAGAGCCTGAGTCAGCTCTGCATGCCACCCCTAATACACAAAAATAACTTGTTTATTCCTCCTGAGGTGTTATTTTTACACCAGCAGTGCCAAGTAGCTGTGGCCATTTGTTGCCACTGGTCCCAGTAAGGCATGTGGTGGGGGCCGGGTCCATGAGTCCTGCAGGATGCCAAATCAGGGACATTCCCATCCCACTTGGCCATCCCATCTTGGCGCAAAGGGCTCGGTTGGGGCTGGGAGAGGTCCTTGGGCCTGGGGGGTCCACAAGAAACACCTTCAGCCACTGCCCACCCTGCCAGCTGTGCCCAGTATCTGGGGAGAACCATCCTCCACCACCCCATGGCAATCAGCCAGCGCCTCCAGGCTCCTCTCAGAGCTCCAGAGGGAAAACACCTTCGCCTGAGCTGCTACTTCGATTTCTAATCATCTGGAGGAAAGCCCTGCTAAATCAAAGTGTGCCTACGGTTTCCAGTGAGGCAGAAACAATTCCTGCATACACATGAGCAGCATCTGTCGGCTCAGGAGAGCTGAGGGCAACACCACAATGCTGCCCTGGCTGCACCCCTGCCACTGTTCACACCAAGAACCAAAGTGCAGCTCTCCCTCTGCAGACCCAAGTGATCCACAGTGCATTCCTGCAGTATCCAGTTAACACTCTCCTGGGGTGCACTGTTCTCAATAAACGATGGCTTTGGTGGATACAAGTTCAACTGAGCAAATGTGAACATCCCTAAGGGCTGCAAATAACAAAGCATGGCTAGTGAGAGGTAAGCCAGAACACGATGGTGCAGGACAGCAGCAGAGGAAGCTACTGGCAAGTAAATATTGCTCAACCGGACAGCAGGATTGGGGAAAAACTGACAGAATGAAATAACAGGAAGTTTAGTCACTTCTGGACAAAAAAAGCGAAGCGTGTGAGTGGGGTGGAGGGAGTGGAGCCGCCAGAGCGCCAGGATGGGAGGGCAGGGCAGGCATGGGACATGCTGCCACGGGGGCTGGACCGGCCAGAGCAGGAGGAGGAGACTCTCCTCCCTGGGTGCTCCACTGCAGCACACCCTTCACAGAGACAGCAGGATCCTGCACAGGCTCCTTCAGCTCCTGACTTATGCTGTGAGCCAGTTAACCCACATCCCCAGCTCCTCCTCCAGCTTCCTCTGCACACAGAGCACTCCAAGTGCTCAGCTTGGGGTGGAGAAGAAAAAAAAGAGGCCAAAGAGGGCTAAAATATAGCAAGTAGAATTTAAGGATGCGGTTAATTTTGAGCAATCGGCATTATCATTCAAACCCACCAGAGCTGCATCAAAGTCTGTGAACCACGGCCGAGGATAGGCCCCAGATGGGCAGACCACGGGCTGTCCCATCACAGAGAGACTCTGGAGAACATTCTGCTGGTGATGGAATTACCACGTTTCTAGTGGCTCTCAAGCCATACTGTATTCAGACCATAAAGGCACTTTGCAAAAGCCTCAGGAGTGGGGAGGAAAGTTGAAAGGAAGATCAGATTTCCCTAATGGCAATCTTCCACACTGAGGAGTGCCCATTACCCTTGAAATAAGGTCTGCTCTGATGACTGATGAAGGGATAAAAGCACTGGATGTTAGTAAAGGCACTAAAAAAAACACAAATCCAAGATTTTACTACATCATTCAGAGAGGCATAAATAGCAGGAGAAAAGACAAATTTAAAATAATTAGAGGCTGCATAAAGAAAGTCACCAAACCATGGTAAACCGACGACAAGCTTGATTAATAAAGTTTTTTACTGCTTAGGCAAATGAGGGAAGAAAAGGGTATAAAAAACAAAGGATTCAGCAGCGGAGAAATAAGAAAACTTAACCAAGTTTATGGTTCAAAAATTCCTACTGTGAGGATCTGTCTATAAGCAATTCAGACTTCGGTGGAAAAAAATTATATCAAAAAAAGTTGATGTATTTGATATTGGGAGGCAAAGGAAGAGTTAAAAGTCCTTAACAAAGAACAAATTGAACCAAGCAAGGGTAGGAAAAGGAAAGTGTTGTGGGCAAACAAAGGCTGACACATCAGGTTTGTTTTACCTAGCAAATGTGTGCTGAGGCACAGTAAAAGCTTCCTAATCAAACAAACACCCCTCCAGTCCCTGCAGGAACCACAGTGGTGGCAAACCCAGGACCTGGAGCATGGCTGGAGGCCCCACTAGGGTAGCACATGGAGATTCACACGGGGCACCACTCCACCAGGAACTTCAGAATGCACCTGTCATGTTTCCCTTAAAAATGCAACCCAAAACATAGCCAACCTTTAAGTGCTGTAACAGGTCCATGGCCAGCTAAGGAGCAGAGGATGTCCCAGCTGGCAGGCAGGGAAGGACACGCTGCCCCACTCAAGTGAGCATGCCATGGGCACAGCAGGGACAGCAGGGCTGCCAGGGGGGGCACACAGAGCACAAGCACACTTCACTTAATTTCTAATTTGGAGTGGACAGTGGGCCTTGCCTTCCCCATGAGTAACAGGACAGCCCCTGAGGCACGGGCTCAGTCCAGTGTCCAGCCACCATGCCCTTGGGTCAGCGTCCAGTTCCACCACCAAGACACCCATGACACGATCCAACAATCATTAACACTGGGACATGGAAGCACTAACCAGCATTGGAAGCCCTGACCCGTACTGATGCCAAATTCTTTGCCCAGCTCTGTGCTGCATCACTGAGGGGCAGAAGGCGGATGCCAGGCTCAACAGGCCCTGTATCAGTCACAGGTTTTTTTCTCATATAGCTCAGGAACAATTTCCTGCACTAAGTGCTTTCCAGGCCTCCTAACAGTGCAGATCAATATTTTACAACGACAAAGCTGCCTGAAGATGTGTTGTGCTCATTTAAGCGTCTCTAACTGGCAGTGCTGCTGTAACCACATACTCTGCACCCCTGCTACTTTCTACCCCAGAGGTTTGGTCTCGCTCACTTTCCACATGAAACAAAATGACAATAAAACCACAGAACAGAAGATACACTGTAAGGCAGTGTGCAAACAAAGACAGTATCTATCTGCACTGTCCTCACCAGCACAGTGCAAATACAATTAAGGCTACGAGAAAACATCACTTGCTCTCAGGAGTTCTCCGTCCTCTCTGTGTTAAAGCTTCTATATAGACTTTACTTTTAAAAATGCAACTCTTTGTTAAGCAAATACATGCAGAGAGCAGAGACCTGGCTGTAGGCACAAGGACCTGGTGAGAGCCCTCGTCTGCTCAGAAATGCAGCTGCAGGGTGAATATTCAGTGTCAAAGCCTTGAAAAGCTGAACTCTCTGAGTCACATATTGAAGGGAAAAAAGGTCAGAAAAGCTTATGAAATAAGTTTATGAAATTACATGAGAGGAGCAGAAAGAACAGATAAACAACAGAAGCTGGTTTTTAGCATCTGTAAGGCCTTGCAGAGCACCTGGGCTCTGTAGGAACACAGAGGTGAAGATCCATTAGCTGTGAACAGAGCAGGTCAGTGCACATGGAGTAGTGGGAAACACAGCCGGCAGGACTTATTTTTCTAAAATTAAATAATCACAAAACATGCCAAAACACTGCTCTGTGGTAAGAATTCCCTTCGATTGTCTATTTCCACATGGGCACTGACAACTGCAATGTCCTGTCCCACAGCTGAGCCATGCAGACAGCAGCAGTGTTCCACTCCTCTGGAGGGAAGCTCAGCTCCCGGGTCCATCCCAGCAGCCACCCCAGGGCCAAGTAGGGAGTCCCATCATACATACAAAACCCCAAACCCAATGGTGAAAAGGAAAGAGGAGTAATATTTGTTTTACAGAAGCAATCTTCCCATAGGAAGTGCTATTTTCAGGATGAATTTCTTAACAGAAAGAGTTGTCAGGTAGTAAGACAGGCTGTGCAGGGAGGTGGTGGAGTCACCATCCCTGCAGATGTTCAAGGAACGACTAGACACAGCTCTGTGGTCTAGTTGTGATTCATCACAGGTTGGACTCGATCTTGCAGGTCTTTTCCAACCTAATTGATTCTGTGATTTCTGCTACCAGCAGTTTAAGTTTGTTTTAAGACATTTCAACCGTGCCACTACCTTTCCCATACATATCTAGGCAAAGGAAATGCCACCTCTGCAGATGTTATCTCTGTGTGTGTGTGAGCTCAAACACACACCCATGACCTGAGGACTCGAACAATCTCACTTGAAGTGTTCAGCCACATAGCTGGTGGGAAATGAAAAACTTTCCATGTGTGGGAGCCAACCAAACTGATGAAACAAACAGGAACATTCAGAGGGAGGACTGGTATCGTGATCTCATTGCAAAAGCACTTTTTCCCCAAGTTCAGCGTGTGTGAGGCAGAATCAGTCCCAGAGATGAGAGCACCAGTCTCAGGGCTGGGCTGCAGAGCTGCCTTACAGATGCTTGCTCTTAAAAAACCTAAATTATCTTTTAATATATTTCACATAGGTCTATGAGAGGAAACAACTTATTTTTGAGTATTGAAAAGAAATAAAACCACTATTACATTATCCTCTTTTCCTTTTTATTCATGTGAGACCAGACTGCCTCTAAACATAGTAAACCAGGAAAGTAGTGAAATAGCAAATGAGAACTTTCTACCCCACAACCTCCCTACAAAGAAACAACTTCAAGGAGAGAGCTTTGTCCACCGGTATGGCCAAGTCCTCAGAGGCCCAGCAAGATGTTTCAGGGAACCTGGACATGTGCTGCTCCCAACAGCCAGTCCTGCTCTTCCACAGCACCACAGCCACTGGGAATCCCTGCCTACCACAGCACCACGGCCACTTGGAATTCCTGCTTTCTATAGCCCCACAGCCATTGGGAATCCCTCCCTTCTGCAGCTCCCAGGGCTCAGACAGCTTTTACACAACATTACAGAGCACAAGGTGGACTGAGGAATTTGTCAGGTGATCAAAACAGAACTTGAGCAGTCACTCAGTAACACTTAATTATTTGTCATTTAAACAGAACAGTGAGAAAAGAATGGAGTACCTACAGAATGTGCCGGACAACTGATCCATGGCTATACTCCAGAAAACAATAAAATCCAGCAATGCTTTCCAAATTTTAAATATTAAATATGAGTGTATTTTTAGCAACTGCTATTTTCACTTTCTTTAAGCACAAAAGAGTTTCTTAATTTACAAAAAGTCTTTGCAGCAGCTGAAGGCTCCTTTTTACACACAAACCCAAAGTCAACACATAAAACACATAGCCTGAAAAAAACTTAAGAGGAGCCACGCAGCACCAGTGGCTGCAACTGCTGGAATAATGCACAGCAAGGCCAATGATTCGAGAGACATAGGATGAAATTGCTGGTGTCTAAGGGTTGCTTTATCTCCAGGCTTCAGGCAGGATCACAGGGTGTACCATGATGGTAATAACTCTGTTGTCCCAAACAAACCCCTCATCTTGATGGGAATTCCCATGGAAGTCCTCAGTGAAAGCTGTACTTGGTACCTGCAGTGAGCAGTGACAGGTCCTGCAGCATCCTGGAGGCCAAAACTCTCTCCTTACCTCAAAGTCCTGCTCCTGCTCAACAAAACTGGGGCACTTCCTCTGCCTCTCTGCCTCCTGCCTCTTGATGGGACTCTCTTGGTCTCCTGTGCACTGGTCAAACAATGTCAAAGAAAGAGCAAGGGCAAAAAAAATTGGGAAAACCAGCCTGACTTAAAATACTCTTAAAATACAGACAGAAAGCCAGGAGCAAGCAACACACTGTGATTAGTATATCACCTAAGAGCTGCAACACCCCTGGCTACCTACACTATGCCAATACACAGAATCACAGAATCATTAAGGTTGTAAAAGACCTCCCAGCCCATGCAGTCCAAGCTGTGCCTGATTCCCAACCTTTTCACCCAGTCCAGAACACTGAGTGCCACGTCCAGTCCTTCCTTGGACACCTCCAGGGATGGGGACTCCAAACCACTCTGGGCAGCCCCTTCCAATGCCTGACCACCCTTTCCATGAAGAAATTCCTCCTGATGTCCAACCTGACCTTCCCCTGGCACAGCTTGAGGCTGTTTCCTCTCATCCTGTCCCTTGTTCCCTGGGAGCAGAGCCTGATGCCCCCTGGCTCCCCCCTCCTGTCAGGGAGCTGCAGAGAGCCAGAAGGTCCTCCCTGAGCCTCCTTTTCTCCAGGCTGAGCCCTCACAGCTCCCACAGCTGCTTCAGACCCTTCCCCAGCTCCATCCCCTTCTCTGGACACACTCAGGCTCCTCAATGTCTTTCTTGCACAGGGGTGCCCAGAACTGGACACAGCACTCAAAAAAGGGTCTCACCAGTGCAAACTGGTTTGCTTCCCCAGAAGGTAACGTGTATCACAGATAACTAGTGCTGACACATGTATGCACACACAGACACGCATACATACACGTGTGCCTGCTCCCAAACATCTCAGGCCTGTCTGCTACCAGCTAACTAACAAATACCACCACTTCTCCAAGTCTGTGTGCCAAACTGTCACCGTTTAAAGGGGACAGTGAATTTGAATTAAAATAAATTCGATATTAACTTTGTTGAGACTTGTTTGGGTATAAAGGTAGAAAGAAACACTTTTATTAAAACAGAAAATAAAAATATGTATTATGTATTAAAAAACACCCTTATCAAAACCATATAAAAAAAACAGAAAATTGAGTATCCAACATAATGGAGACAGAGGGAGAGAGGCTGGAGCATACCTCGCCACCCCTAGGATTTGTGGGTCTGGAGAAAAATGGGTAAGGCTGGGGTTCTGCCCAGATGGATCCTGGGAGCCCGATGGGAAAAGGAAAAGGGGACCCCTCGAACCAGTGCTGCAAAGGAAAAAAAAAAAAAAGAGAAAAGGTGAAGCAGGGTATTAAGGCAGGCAGGGGAAAAGGGACGGGGTAAATTTCTCTGGCCAAACCAGAAGCCTATGATGCAGGAAAGGGATCTGAGTTGGCTCCTGAGGCTCTCTGCTGTTAGGAAGCAGTCCCTGCCTCAGCTACCGCGTGGTCCAAAACGGTGCCGTCAGGTTCTCGAGCAGCAGCAATCCTCCCGGCAGCTTAGCACGGCCAAAAAGAGCATGGTGTCTGGGCTTCACCATTTTTATACCTTCTGTTCTGGCCCAGCATACTTTGTGGTTCATGCATGCATGCAAGTCTTTTTTCCCACGCTTTTCCCACCCTAGGAGGCATAGCCTAGTGTTCCACTGGTCCATCTTCACCCCCACCTACTTCCGGTCCCGAACCGCCGGAAATTTCTGGTTTTTCCGCCACATGCTCCAGTCCAAACACGGCAACTGCCCTCCCCCAACCTGGACACCCTGCACCACCCCACCAACACAGCAGCAGCGGCCCGGGGGCTTGTGGGGGCCACGCCGTGGCCACAGCACTCCCGAGTGCCATGAGGGGACGGTGAGCGAGCCACTGCGTGCCAGCACCGTGCCTCACGCCATGGAGGGCAGAATGGAATGGCTCGTGCCATGCCACGAGGGGGATGGCGAGTGCAGGTGGTGATGGCCAGTGGCAGCACCGAGCCGCGGGTGCAGTGAGCAGCACTGAGCCCCACAGCGGGGACAGCTGGGCACCGCCTGGCTTGTAAACAAAAGGGGAAAAAGTTTTCCATAAAATAAACCATAACACAAACACTGTCATCGGAATCCAAACCCACCACAGGAACCCTCAGAGCAATTCTGGTATCAGATCTACTTAAACTCCATGATCCTTTCAAGTAGTCTGAAGCAACATTTACCTGGAGCCAGTGAACAGGGCTGGGAGGCACCTCAGCTCCAGGCTCCATCCAGGCAGCCACCCCAGGAGGGGAAAACACAGCAAATCCTGAGAGCTACTGCTGCCAGTACGAGGCCTCCTGCACCCCACAAAACAACACAGCTCTTGAAGTTTACACATCTTGTCCCTCATGTGCCTTCAGGGAACATTCCTCATGTCATTAATCTGTGATGTTCATATACATACAAACATATATACTATATATAGTATACAATGAGCATATATACATAGTCTATAATGTGTACACAGACAGATGTGTATAACCCAGAGTAAAACACTTAGTTGACAAGTGTAACAAGTAACTTTAACCTTGCACTGTAGCTAGCTACTTTTTCAGTGTCTAACCACTGAAGTATCTAAAATCACCAGAAACATCTAAACCATAAATGTGTGACAAACACTGTGTAAAAATATTTTATATTGTTACAGACATTAACAATGCCTTCAGCCAGTGGCCTGAAACATGAAGAGGAGACCTCACTTTCCTTCGGATTTTCAGTGCCCTTACTTAATGAAGCCAAATGCTAAAGGATTCCAACGAGGCAAAATTAGGTGTGTTTTTCTCCACAGTAAAGGAAAAAAAAAATTAAATAAAATAATCCATCAGCAACTATTAAGTTCCTCTTCAGATACAGTTCATCACACCAGCAGCCACACTTGGAACTAGGCACAAAAACCCTCTTACAACGACCTGGCAGAAATTGGGAACCAACACGTTTTCTCAAGGCATCTTGGAGCCTGCCTGCACGCTGCGTTCACCGGGGCACTGCTCTGAGCTGTGGGCTCTCCTGTTCCTTGTGCTTTACTCATTTCCCCTTCCTCTCACATCTGCTCACACTGTTCAAACACAGCCTTCTCTCCTGTGCCATCTTCCAGGTGGTGTCATAGTATCTGACCTCTTTGGCCTCATGCCTTTTGTCTCTCTTCTGTCTCTCCCTTTAATTTCTTTATCTCTTCTGCCTTGTCTTCTCTTCTAGTTAGAGACTTAATCACCTCCTTACACATTTTATTTCAGTGTGCTGCAGAACACACGTGGTCAGCTCCTCTTCCCCTCCAGATACTTTCTTTTCTCACTTTCCTCTGATGTACCATTTCTGTGTGCTCTGAACATGCCCCTCACCCATCACGTCTCCTGGGACCTTTCTTCTACCTTTGGGAAAGGGTACTTCCTTAGCCCATCAATTTCCTTCCATTTAACACACATTTGAGACAATTTGTTGCTTATTTAACAACTGCATGCAGAAAAGTGAATTTCTCACCAACATTCACACATTTTATACGCCTTTAGGTTCATTTTTCCCAAAGAGTTCACTGAGCTTCTTTGCAAACCTGTCTCCCCTCAGCACCAACACTGCTCTGTATTCCAGCCTTTGGCAGGTGAGAGCACAGATGCGACTCCCGTGTACTCACTGCTCCATCTGCACATTCATGAAACGATCACCAGGATTGTTTTCTGAACACAAAATGCAACTTGCAAATAACCTGCTACAAGTAAGTTACTGGGAGAAAAAAAAGTTAAAAATAATAGTTGACTATGCATTTTGGAGACACCTTTAACTCCTGCTCTCGAAGTTTATAATCATTTGAAAAAAAAACAATTTTAACCAACACTGCATGGTGTTACTGTTCTAAAAATCCCTTGTTTCCTCCTGTTCAGCCCAGTCACAGAAAAAGATCAAAACCCCTGGTCCCGATTGCAGTAAGCTCATTCTTTGCTGCAGGTCTATTTTGCCAGTTGCAGCTTCACACAGTCAGTTCTGTGCACCAAACGCCTGGCTTGGTGAGGGGTTCCCCCAGCATCACTAGGAAATATTTAAATTACAAATTACTTTTTTTTCTATTAAACTATTCCTTGTGGTTAATAAAAACTTTGCACTTTAAGGTACTTTACTTGGAAATAAAGCTGCCATATATATATATATATCCATCCACCACCTGCATGCCTTGTGCGAAGGAAACACCTTACTGTGCTCCATAGATAAGACACGAGGTGGTGCAGCCACAGTGTTCCATCAACAACTGAAGTAAATAACAATGCAATAGCTACGAAGAACTGACTCTCATGTTTCCTCTGAAGAGTATATAGTGAGTGTGAACTCTTTAACCCTTCAGTTTGCCCAGTCAGGGGCTTTCCCAGCTCACCTGCATTTGTATTTGGTTACAGTCACTGCAGACATCCCAGCTGTCTCCTGACTCAGCTCATGGCAGAGAAGATTTTACCAGGGCACGGACAAGCAAGGGTATATTAATGCGGATCTCTTCTGAACACACCCTACCACCAGAAAGTTGAATTCCAGGCACAATTTCCCATTTACAGCTGGCCCTAAATCCTGATTCCACTGTAAGAAATGGGAAGGGACAGCAGAGTCAGCAGCCCATCCAGCTCCAGCCCTCCTTGTCTCCAGTGGCACAATACACTCTGAGCTGCTGCACACTGACAGCCCAATTCTGCTCATAGACAAATCAACTGAACACTTTTTTTTCCTCCCCTTTTTTATTTGCTTCGCCAACATCAGTTCATAGCAAGCCCCAAGGTCCCAGAAAACTTTCATTCTCCCTGTTCATTTCAAAAGACTTCGTTTAAATGTGCACACTCTTGTTCCTGTATAACAGAACAAACGAATTAAAACCGTGCTGCTCCTGACACCGCTGTGCTGGCTCCTCCACACCTAAAAACCTGCCAGGCTCCTGGGGAGTGAAAACCTCTCCCTGAGCCAGCCAAGGCTGGAAAGATGTGCTCAAATAAAAAATGTGTAACCTCCCCCTTGCCCAGTACCAAAGACCAGCACTGAAACTGCAGAGGGTTTTATACTGAATCCCATCAGGATAAAGAAATTCCCTTCTGCCATTATCAGTGTGTGCTCACAGAGTGTGACTACTGGGACTCTGCCCACTCACTTGCACACTTCTGCACATGGTTATCCTTAGGTTCCTCGCCAGCACATATAAGTCACATCTCTTAAAATTCACTCTTGTGTCTCCTTGCAATCTTAGTCTATTGATGTTTATGACCAGCTCACGTTTCTACTTTCAACACTGAGAATGTTTTTAAAACACCTAAAGAAGGGACAGGGAAAGGGAAAACAATGCTGGAAAAGCTGGAAATTGAAGGAGCATTATTAACATTGCTGGGGGCTCAAATGCCACAGGGCTCCTGATGCTGCCAAAGTTCAGCAGGTGGGTACTTCTCTTGGACAGCAGCTTCATTCATGCCCAGAGACAGAAGTGATTTAAGAGGAGCAGAAAACAACGAGCTTTACTCCTGCAAAGTGGTGGTTACTTGTTACACCTACAACTATGTGGGGTTTGCTGATTGCTCCTGGACTGTGGATTTTTTCAGCATGTCCCCAGACAAACAACCCTGCTCCTCAGAGTTACCACAGACCCCTTGGACTTGAGCTGACTCCTGGCCATGACCTGTCCCAGTCACAAACTACCATGTTCCTCCTCGGATTCAACAGAGTGTTTGCTCCTCCTGGTCCCACATGTATGTTCCCCAAGAGAGGTGGCACCAGAGCCACCCACCTTCCACATTCTTACAGCTCCTGCTCTATGCCAGTTGCTTCCTGGCCACTCGGGCACACATGGACACGTGTTCTCCCATGCAGCCAGCGTGGCAAGACAGGCAGTGTGCACATATAGGAAGGACAATTTCCATACTTTGCCATTCCTCTTTTTCAGATTTAAATCTCAACCTCACAACTATTTATGTCTCTATTTAAGCCTGGAATTACCCCTTGCAAATTCACTGAAATCACACCAGCAAAAAGTAACCAGCTTTGTCTCCTCCCAA
The DNA here is from genome assembly GCA_013390005.1 of Calyptomena viridis. Lineage (NCBI taxonomy): Eukaryota > Metazoa > Chordata > Aves > Passeriformes > Eurylaimidae > Calyptomena > Calyptomena viridis. The sequence goes on along the minus strand of WEIV01010462.1, from coordinate 453,271 downwards.
AATTGCTCCTCTCTTTAAACAGAGCAATTTTGTTTAAATCTTTCCTTTTGCTAATTCTATTATTTCGCCAAGTTAGGAACGGTCCAGAGAAATCTGGAGTCAAAGAGAGTCTTTCCAGGAACTCGATAGACTTGAAGTGCTCTGAGATGAAGCTGGATCCAAACCCACTCCCCCAGCTGGCCCCTGCCCCCCCACTCCAGCACCGTCACAGCCTGTCAGTAGACTTCAGAAGTATCGGCATTCTCTCATTGGAGCAGCACTATCGTGCCCACCATCCTGTTCCTGGAAAGCCAGAGAACTTTTTTGGGATCTCCAGGCTTCATAGCTGGGAAATCTATGCATAGAGTGTGGTATAACAAAAACGCAATTTGAGGAAGCAGCTTGCCAGTGCCAGGGTGAAGCCCTCAAGTATCACTATGCTGGATTTATTCTTCTTTAAAAATCCACTTCACCAGACATATTTTTCTCTACTTGATCAAATGTTGCAATTGCTTCCAACTATCTCATCCTTAGATTTAACTGATTAGATGTTCCCTAATTAAGAGGGTAAGTCCTACGTATCTCAGTAAATTCAAACATGAACCCCAAGATGGTTTTCTTACTTGCATAATCCTGTGTTTCAGGACCTAACAATTCAGCATCAATTTAAATATCATTTCAACAGCAGTAATCCTCCTAGTAGCACCATGAAATGAGGGACAAGAGAGACCTCTGGATCAGGATAAAAGTAGCTCTTGTTATTTCATCCAGGGACTGATGTGAGTGCTGCTGTGCAGCCCTGGACAGAGGAACAGGCTGGACCCCCAGCCCTGGCGCAAGGCTCAGGCAGGGCCAGCACAGCACAGAAGGAAACACAAGCAAACAGAGGATTAAGGACGTGCCTGTCACTGACCAGTCCCCAAATAATGCAGGTTCGCTCTCTTAACAGGGTTGTCTGGACCTGAGGGAATTGGTAGGAGGGCTGCAGCCTTGCCTTGGAGAGGAGGCTCCTCCTCAGGCATCGGACACACTCCTACACAGGAGCTGCTCCTGACAGGAAGCACAGACTCCTAAGCAGCACCCAGAGCTCGACAATGTTCAGTTGGGCTAACAAGGCTCTAGAGGCAGTCCCAACAAAGAAATACCAGCACATCTCCAAAGTCAAAAACCAGATGCGATCATTTGGTCTTGAATGTAAGTTGTTGCTTCCAACAAATTTCAGTGAGCCTTGGCAACAAGATTGTAATACAGATTGTATTTGGAAAAACAAGACTTGGGGTCATCCTGGGAAGGAGAGAGGCCTCACAGGCTGCTCCTGACCATTCAGTTAAGACTTGGGAAAAATGACTGAATGTTCTAGACACGAAGTTTCCTTAATTTATACCTTTTCACATTTCTCCTGCAAACTAGTTCAGAATTTTACAGATTCTGACTATGCCCAGCAGAATTCCAGCCTGTAACAGAAGCCCATGCTAGTTTCTATTACACACAGCCTCTAAAAAATTACTACAAATATTGCAGAGCAATGTTTTAATTTTTATTTCATTTCTTCCTGCCGAGGCAGAGCTGAAGCTGTAAAATGAGCCGTAACTCTTTTGTCTGAGGTTCTGATAAGATTTCAACACACCATTTATCTTCTCACAGAGGAACACACGTGCTTTTGATTGTTTGGTTTGTTAATGGACTATTTGCCACTCAGCCTAACAATTGCCCCATTTTCCCTATGTATTTGCCACTTTCCCTTCGCTTCCTCTTCTGGAGCTCAGCCTGTTGGCAAACGCACGGGCTGGAGAGGAGAAAAATCGCAAATCAGACCTTAGGAATTTGAACATTGTTTATGTTTTCACTTTTTGCCAAGGGTTACTGCTTTACGAGCTTCCTTGGAATCAGCCATGTGTCCATCTGCCTCCCAGCCCGAGCTAAGCTCCACCTCTGTGCCCGGAATTCCATCCCTGCCTCGAACTCCAGGGATGCCAGATACCACACAGGTAAAATTAGCCAAGAGTCACCTGCTCAAATGTTCTGAGTTTTTCCTCATGCCTTAATTAAAGAAGAATCAGAGCCACGATCTGTCACTGTCACATTACTAGTGAGATACTGGGATTTTCCTCATTTTGAAAGAAACAAGGTTCTTATTCTATACCCTTAGGTAAATATCACATAAAGGGGAACACACAAAGTAAAAAAAATTAATATTTTTTGAAGCAGTGATGAAGTAGAGAGACTTGAACAATTAACAATTAGATCTCTGAGATGGAAGAAATAAGGTGCTCACCAATTTCAACAATAATAATAAAAATAATGCATTTATGTATTTTTAAGGCTTCATGGTAAAATGTGGCAGTCACTTTTACAGAATTCAGGAGTTTCATTTTTAAAAAATAAATACTTTTACATCAGAAGATAAAATACTATCATAACAAGTAGTGACAGATCCTAGATACAAGGCACCAGAACTTCAAGCTCAGTCATCATCAGTGAAGAGGCTTCCACTTCTGGTTTCCAGCTTTTTCTTAGAATTTCAAAAAAGCAGAGTAACATGGAAGTTCAGGACTTTTCAGCTGTTGAAGGGAGAGTAGGGAAAAGCTTTTACACTTCATTGGGACACTCAGCTTGAGCATGAAGGAGCCACCTTAGCAGGAGCGTAACTCAAGAGAGCAAAAATTGATTTGGAAGCTGTAGAGCCCATGGTGAACGTCCACTACAAAGGGATGGGGTGTGACTCACGGTGTTCACCATGTCCACAGAAAAACCAGCAAGTTTTGGACCACAACAGCTCCCACCCTGTAGAGAGCCCATGTGGAGACAACTACAACCTGCACTGCAGGACAGGCTGAGCCCTCATCACCCTCCCGCCCCTTCCTTCATGTTTTACACTTCCCCAAGCACATGGGCAGCAGAGGCTGACGGGTGTCCTCCACATCTGCAGCCTCCCACAAGATTTGCATTTGACATCTATCTCCCCATTGTTCAGACATCTTTATCTCAGCTTTCAGGAAACACAGATGACTCATCTATCGGAACATCTGACGAGGCTAACGTAATTTCAAAATGAGTTCTACTTAGGCTTATTTTTCCAAGGGAAAAAAAAAAGTTTCAAAATTGTATTAAAAATCAAATTTCTGTTGCAAACTGGTTTCCCGATTTAGGAACCCAAGTGCTTATTTTTGCTGTAGACAGTCTAACAGGCTTTTAGGCAACCAAATTTAGGAAAAAAATCCTACGGCATTTAAACAAGGCAGAGCCAGAGCTGGAGCTGACTCAGCCGCTCCAGCACACAATTTGAATACACTACATAATCATTCCTGGTTTAAAATTATCCTCCTGATATCTAAGGGCCAGATTATCCCACACACGTTCATCTTGATTTGTGCACTCCCAAGGCTGGTCTTGCAGGTTTTATTAGCATTAATAAGGCAGCAGGATGACAACATCCTGCTGGGGCTGTCCGGGCCCTGATCTCCTCCAGCAGCACCTCACTGCCATGGGCCCAGTTGCCTTTGTCTCCCCACACTTGTAATTAACACCAGCCAGCAGCTGCTTGTTCCTGCTCACAGGTAAGAAGGAGCTGCTACATGTGCCCATGGGATGTGTTTCCCACTAAGTGACAGTGTCTGGAGCTCAGGGCTGCAGTGCCACCGTTCCTCACACAGCACAGGGGAAAGTCTCAGGAGTCAACACCTCTCATGTTGCTCTAGCCCTACACAGAGTTTGTGCTGTCATTTCAGGCGGAGGGAGAAAATAAAGAAAAAAAGTGCTTTACCCAAGCTGAAAGTTCCACTTCTGGCAACTATTTTTGCCTCCTTCAGGCAGGCACAGCAGTGGTGTTTGCCACACCTGCGTGCTCTGTGCGCTCCGTCCCCATGCCCATGGAGGACTCCTGGGCCAGGGCCAGAGGCAAAGGGCACTGCCACTGCACAGGGTCCCCTCTGAGTATCTGCTGTGCCTGTTTATGTTCTAAATATAGCAGAGCACATGGGCCACCTCCAGCTCAAAAGAAGTCCTGCTCCGGGGGCTGCAGCTCTGCAGTGCTCACCCTTGCCTGACGTCAGCTCTCACACAGCAGTTATTCCTAAGGCACACTCACACCAGGTCTTGAGAGTGATATGAGTGACAGATCACAGCATCACACAGTGGTTTGGGCTGGAAGGGACCTTAAAGACCACCCCATTCCAACTCCCTGCCAAGATACATTCTTAGCTTGTAAAAAAAATAATTCCGTGACTAAGTATCTGTCTTACATCCAAGAGATAGTGCAAGAATAGCTGTTTAATACTAGTATTATATACATTTAATAAGAAATCAAGTACTTTAACACTGGTCAGTTTTTTTGTGTAATATTATTTTTGTAAAGAGCAAGGATATTACATATTGAATTATTGAAAAATTAGGAATTACTTTTGAATGTCCTGACCAAAAACCTTTTTTTCTCTGTGCTAAACTATTGATTGACCTCAGAGGGTCCAGACAGAGCTGGTGCAGCACTTCCCTAAATTGTTTTTACAGAACATCTAAAGTTTGGGATATTGTTGACAAGATAAGACAGTGACTAGTGCTGTTCGGCTCAGCACACACCAAAACCAACACAGAGCTGACACAAACCCAAAACTGAGCAATGGCTTTGGTGATGGGGATTGGGAATTCCCAGAAGGGGGATATTCCATTTTCTGTTTACCCAGGGTATTTTTGTACGATACAACTCCTTGACTAAACACCCCAGCCCAGGGGAGCCACTGACAGCCAGGGGTGCTGGCCCCACAAAGAACAGGTGCCCTACCCTGTGCCCCAGCTGCAGTGAGGGGATTGCCCGATTCCCTGGGAGCTGTGTGTCCTCTCCAGCACACAGGCGAACATTTCAGCATGAGCACAAGTAAACAGCTCTGGTCAGCAGTGTATTTTTAAACAGCAGATTCTTTCCCAGCTCCCAGCTCGGTCACTGCACTGACTCGACAGGGCAGCAGCAGGCTTCTCTCTTCCAAGGATCTGCAGTAACGCTGTAACGTTACCCATGGTTATCACCCACGGACCTTGCAGCGCTTGGCAAAGGTCATCATTAGCTCCTGCATTAAAAAAGGAAGCAAAGAGCTCTGCTGACAGCAGCAGAAGGGCCAGTCACACTACCGGAGCCAGGGAAGCCAGGCCAGCCCCTGGCTCATCCCCTCTCACACAGACATCAGCCCACACTGCCGCCCGGCTCCAGCACCAGCGGCCTCCCCAGCCACCACTGACATCTCAGGGCACTTCCAATGACCATGAATGTCAGAACTCTGAGCAGGGGATGCTGTCATGCAGCAAATCTGGGTGATGCCTCCCAGGGTGAAGGAGATTCATGTCCAGTTCGCTGTGGTGGCTGGCTTCCACCTTTTTGGCTGGATCCTCATCATGAGAAGTGCAAGGCTAGCAGGGTCAGGCCACTGTGGCTGGACAGTGTGCTGCTGGGAACCAGGGGACACTGTGGGTGCCATTTCACCAGCAAACCCATCCTGGCTCTCTCACAGGGACAGGCTGGAGACTCTAAGGCCAGGCCCATGTTCTGAAAGCACTAAGGTGACACCACGGGGCCGGGACTCCCTGCCACCACTGGCTCTGTTCCTACCTCCAGCACTTACTTAAGGCATAAAAACATCTTATTTCCACATTTTAAAGTTAATACCCCCACATTCATTGTAGTTACTGTAACTTTAAAATAAATTTGAACAACACAGCAACAAAACCATTTCAATATCTGCAAGTTAAACAAACCATGGCTGGGGGTGATGGAATGGGTATTCTGGGCCTGAGAGCACTGTAAAGCTTTGTCTACCCTAATCTGAGACAAGACATTTTCAAGCCTGGGATGTTGCAGGATTTACACAATCCCGCTGTAACCCACTTCCTGCCTGGCTGCACTGGGGCCTGGCTGCACACAACCTGCAGTAGCTGCTACAGCTACAACCCCCTCCCTGAGCACGTCTCTGCCAGCAGCCAGCTCCACGCACTCGGCTCTGCTTCCCAGGAGCTTGGCCCAGGAAGAGAAAATTACACTCTAGAAAAAAACGACAGACAGATTCCTACTTCCTGACTTCTGTTTTTTTTCATTACTCCACTGAATTAATTCTGTACTGTTTGTGGGATGTTAAGTTTATTTAATTCATGAAAAACAAGGGGAAGGTGCTGGGCCCACACATTTAAGACCCATCACTGAAACTACATCTACAGTGAAACAACAGCCATACATTTACAGTGCCTAGCTTGGATATGTCTCCTGTAAACCCTCTCTCCTCTTGCCCTGCTTGCACATCCACAGGCACCTTGCCTTCTGCTAAGTGTTGTCCTTCCCTTAAGTGCATTTGGGGAAAAGATGGGATAACCACAGTAGTGCCAACCACGGAAAGGCAAGCAGGGTGCTCACAGACACGAATAACCTAGGAAGGAAAACACTCTTCTAAGGCTCACTGTCAGCTGTCCAGAGACACTAACAACTCATGGGTAGTTACGAGATGGAAACAAATCCTCATATTGCTTACGTGGTTTGTGCTATTAAAAACAAAGAATCTTTACAGTGACTTTGCTGTTTCTACGTGAAGCACCCTTTATTCCAGCTACAGGCAGGGAATAATTTGGAGGCAAAGAATGAGTCCCTGTAGCCATACCAGAGGTTTTGAGCCCTGCCAGGCGTATTTTCCCTTCATTCCCCCTATCCATCCCCTGAGGAAAACAGCAAAACAAATTGACAAGCACCAATAAAATAAAAGCAGCAAAACACACCATTGCTGGCAGCTAGCAGCCGTTCAGCTGCAGGGTTTCTCTGGCTACAACTGCTTCTTTCATTAACTACATAGCCTTGAAAATAATGTAATATTTACTCACTTTCAATGAGTCAAAGCAGGCGATTACACGTCCATTTTCAACTTGGCAGCTTTTCGATGGGTGTGCAAATTTACATTCCGTGTCTGGTCGTGAGCAAGTCCCCCTTTGGAACTCCCTACACACTTCCAGCGTTAGCCATTTTGTGTCCCGGATCGGCGTGACACTAACAGCCATCTTCAGATTTTACAGGTAGTTAAAATTTTCAATAAAAACAGGCAAACAAGGAGTTGAACTGATAAACTGAAAATGGTGAAAGTGCCACTTCCAGAACAGAGTTTTCCCCCGCTCCCTATTTTAAAATAAGCACGTGTAAAACCGGGTGGCTGCAGTCTCGAGGAAGAGCTGTGTCACCAGAGTTCAGGGTGTGACCCCGCTCCTGGGCTGGGGGAAGGCCGGGACTGCCAGCCAGGTGCACCTTGGGGAGTGTGGCCAGGACTAGCCCCGCGCTCAGCAGCCCATCCCGAGTGCGGGCTGCGAGCACGGGAACGTGGCGGCTCTCCCCGAGCCGCTCCCGAGGACGGCGGCGGGCAGGTACCTCCAGGCAGCGGCTCTGCGGTGCAATCGGGATCGATTAGTTTGGCATAGACAGATGCAGCAGTTTAGAGCAACGACCGACACCGGGTTTGGGCTGGGGTTTTTCTCGTCCTCTCCTTGGCTTTCGGGGAGCAGAGCTCTGACCTTCGGGGCACAGTTTAGTGCACAGTGCAGCGGCGGCGGAGCGGCAGCGCCGGACCCTCCTCCCGGCGGCGCGGGGCTGGCAGCGGCGGAGCGCTGTCGTCGCAGTCTAGCTGGCAGCAAGCAAGGCAAAAGCAGCGGCTGCTCTAGAAGCGGTCCCAAGCAGCAGCGACGTCAGGAAAGGCACTT
>WEIV01010462.1:430539-445462 GCA_013390005.1 Calyptomena viridis | reverse complement strand
CGGGTCGGCCCGGCCTGACCGCCCGCCAGGGCTCGCCGGGGGACGCGCATGAGGCCCGGCGGCATCGGCCGCGAGGACGAACCCGGAGGCGGAACGTCACCGACACCGCGTGAGCACAGACCGAGACACCGCTGACCCTCCGAGGGGCTCGGCCTCGGCCCCGCTCGGACACGGCCACCGGCCCTGGGTCTATCCGGGGCCACCCCGCGTTCATCCGAGACCTCGGGGGATAACGGGTTCCTCTGCCCGCGGCACGTTACCGTGCTGCGGGTGAGCTACGGCTCCGCAATAAACATCAGCCACTGCAAAACAATCCGGGAATGGAGGCAACCTTTCCCCGCAGATGCCGAGGTGGGATGGATGGGCGTTCCTCCGAGCCGCGGTTCAAATGCCCAGCTCTGGCATAGAAGTCTGATGCCATGAGCGAATAAAACTATAGAACAAATCAACTACGGCTCCTGTCCCCGCCTAAAGATCTCCGAAGAGCAGCCCAGATGATGCACAGCTTCGTGGCACGGCCCGGACATGCTGACACAGAACGTCAACAATGGGAATTCTCTCGCCAACACAGCAACCCCAACAGCATCCTCCTGCCTGCCTTTAGGGGAAGGTTGTTCTCATCCCCATCTTTCTAAAGACACTGTTTCATCATCTTCCTATTTTCCACCACCCCTGAGAGCAGGTCACTGACAGAGTCACCACAAACACACCCTGGAAAGCCATGCTGTCAGTGTGGATGCAAACCAACGAGAAAACCTACAGAGAGTCTTTTTCCAGGGACCAAGTGATCAGAACAACCACAGGGGAAGGAAAGCACACCTAACAGAGCTAATGAGATTACAACAGGCACCGTGGGTTCCTTGCCAGGACACTTGTAATCATGCCACATTTTTAATCCCCTGCTAGCAAGAGAAAAACAACTGTGCATAATTACTTACAAGCACAAGTTAACAACTAAGTGTCTTCATGGTAAAGACGGATACTCAATTGCTTCAATTGCCTAAAACTCCCAAGTCAGGGTCATCCTGTGCCAGCAGTCACTACCCATCAGTGCTTGGGACATTGGAGACTCAGGTCTTGAAAACTTGTTCCCTAACAAGTGCTGAGGCAAACCAGTTTGGCTCTTCCCCCTGTGCCAGTCTCCAGCCATAACAGATAAGCACAGAACATGCTGTCCTGCCCAGGGCCACATACCAGCAGGTCCACCAGGCCCACTGGGCATCCCAGCTGCCTCATGAAGGACTGTCAGCACATCAGAGAGCTTTCGGGAGCCTGAATGCGTCCCCCAGCCTCTACTCAAGGTGCACTGCAATTTGCCCTTGTCCTCCACAAACACACACAAGAGATGGATCCCCATCCTCTCACCATCACTCCTGCACTGTGCAAAACACGAACTTCTGAGTGTTACTTTGTTAGGAATGTTTATTCCCTCCAAGACCCTTTGGACAGGGCGCTGCCAGCAGGAAGAACTTTACCACAAAGCTGTGGAACAGCTCTAAGCAGAGTTTTCTTCTGTTCATCAGTGTGGTACCTGATCCATACCAGGCATTGATTTTTCCAAACACCAAGAAGAGTTAGAGCAGAAATTGATGTATTTTACAATCTAAAGCCAATGCAAGTTAAAGGCCACACTTTCAAACAAGATATTTAATTCCACTCTCATTGCGTAAGTAGTCACTCCTAACGAGGAATGAAAGAGCATGAAGGCAGCACACAAAATCAAAATGGATGAAAACTAACTTTTATGCTCACACGTACTGACTGGAGAAATAGTCCTGGTAAAACTCCTGAAACCCTGTTTTAGTCCTAGGTTTGTAATTAGTTTTCTGTTAGGAGCTGGACCTTGACTCGGAGTGAAATCCTGCTCCTGCTGAGGTGTGTGACATACCTGTGACTGCACTGACCCAGGCTAATTCTACCCTTCCTTCTTCAGGCTGGCAGCCACAAAAAGAAAAGTATTACTCTGAGGAGCTGTAATGCCTCGAAGGTAAATCTTCAGAATGTGAAGAAATACTAAATGTATATTTTGTCTGCACAGTTACTTGAGGAAAAAGTGTTTTGTTAGAATTTGTTAGCTACCTTAGAACAGCCAGAAATGTCAGCTTTAAAAATAGCCTTTGAGCAGAAATACAGACTGGCTGCAGACCAAAGGGTTTATCTTCAATATCTCCACTAAAGGAAGATGTTAAAATAAAATTATAATGTTTTTATCTGCATAAAATATTTTCCCCTCAATTTGAAATTCCCTTGTGATAATCCAAGGCACTATAAGCTTCAAATGCTAAAAGATACACTGTCTGCAAAACCCAGGTGACACATGTGATCTCTCCTTTTGGCTGTCTTGGATAAGCTGTGAACAAGTGCAACTAATCCATAGGGAGAACTGTAGCAACAGGACAGGAAAAGGATTGAGTTGAACTTTTAATTTTTTATTTAATTAAAATTGAGTTAGGGGCAGACATTTTCCAGATCCCACCTAGTAGGCCGGTCAATACTAAAGGCTGTTCTTAGTCCACAGGTCGGTTTTGAAGTTCACCTTATGAAATTTGGAAGGATTTGCTACTTGTTTTGGGGACGTTGCAATATTGGTTTGGCCAAAGCATAACCTTGCCTTCTCTAATTGTCAGAAATACAAGGAAAATGAGACTAAAAATACTGAAAGCAAATTAAAAAGTGATTCTCAGAAAAGGCAGAAGAGAGAAATAACACTAAGAAGTCATTCCTTAAGAGAGTAACAGAGAAGACTTAGTTGTCTGCTGAGCTGAGTCAATGCAAATGTAAGAAATAGCCTCACAAATCAATGGAAAGGTTATCTGGAAATGCCTGAGAAAGTAAAACTAACACAGAAAAGAGTCCTATTACTTCCCATTATTGTTACAAAGAAATGTTGCACAGCCAGGTTAATGATGCATTTTTCCTCCTCCTGACAGTCTGACACAAAAGAAAGGTGTCTCCCTGCAATGGAAATTGTTTCCAAAGAACCAGTGTTTTCACTCTACTGTAACTGGGTTTGCTGGACATCCCTGTTTTCTCTCTCTCAATTCACACACATCTCTCAAAGGAAGATGTATAAAGCTGGGCAGGCAAAAAGCCCAACACTGAAGGAGGAGATGGCTGGGAAGAATGCTATTTTTATTCTTAGAGAAAGTGGAAGCTGAAAACACCAGTCTCAATGACATGAGAACTGTCAGCAAGAACACATAATTACACAACGTGAATTCATCCTCATGACAATGACTCTGATGAGATAGGAAATGTAATAAAATCAATACTCTATTTACACTGACAGGACAGTCTCAAAGCTTGAAATTGCCAAATGGCTGTCTTTTAAATCAGAAAACACAAAATTACTGACTGCCTTATAGTATTTTCAAAACACCTCTGCCAAACTCAAAGTTTCCCAATAACATATCTCAACATAAAATTTGGAAGAGATACAGCAATTACTCCATGGCACAATTGAGGGATATAATTATAGCACTGTCACAAAATTAAGCTGAAACAATGAGCTAATTAACATCTTGGCCACATAACAGCATAGGATTCGGTAAAGAAAAATGTTCTTTAGTAAACTACAGCTGAACAATCCAATTGTCTCGTACTGTGCGTCCGTAGGATCTGCACCCACACAACAGCAAAGAAAAGCAAGATGACCCCTCTCTCACATTTGTGTTTTCACATATATCATGAAAAAATGGAATGCAAAGGCAGAGTGAGATTAGCCAGCTCTGGAGTAGGACTGCCCACGTACTGTACCCTGAGATGGATTTTACAGCTCCCCAGCCCTTGGGACTCGGAGCCTGGTAAAACTACAAGCACATGTTAGCTCTGAATTACTGAGTCCCACACTGGATTTGTAAAAAACTGCCAACACTACTTCAGCGACCCAGATATTTTGCATTATATACATAGTTGTAGTAGTAGTAGTGTTTTAAAAGGTTTTTTCTGTACTGTTTTAGCTCTGACAGACTTGCCTGGTGCAACCTCCCACTGACTTCAGTGGTTCCTCCAGCACATCACCATCAGCTGTGGTTTTATCTGGAGTCTATTTCACAGTTTCTGAAACTGTTTTAGCAGAACCACCTAACTGTGACATTCCATCTGAACTGAACACACCCAAGCGTACTTGGTTCATGAAAACAGACTAAATAATGAAGAGGCAACACATCGTACACTAAGTGCCCCAATCTCATGCAGAAACCAGGTATTGCTCCAAGATTTCTGTCCCTAATCAAACCATGAACCAATTCCCACCAGCAGTGCCACCAGCACTGACTTACAAATCCCACAGCCCAATCCTCTCTTAGATTACAGTAATACTATTTTCAAGTCAGGAAGTTATACTGCAAATTCCATAAAACCTCTTTCCTTTAAGGAGCAGGTGGTTGTGGATTAACCATTACTGTTGTAATTTTAAAAATCTTTGAAGTCAAGAAATATGCCTGTTGGTTTCTTTTTTAAATGATCAATCTCCTTCACAAAATCCAGGACTTCAGGGATACACAGAATTTAGAGTCTGACAGCATTAGCTGGATGCATATTTAAGAATAAGACCAGAGACAGGTCAGTACCTGTCTCTGGACAAGGATGTGGCACACGAGCTGTTATTCTGTTCTTGCAACTTTAAGCCAGGGATGCAAACCAGGGAAGGATTACTCTTTAACCCATTTTCAATCATTTTATGTATGAAAAAGCATTCACCATCACTGAATGTTTAAGTAGTGTTTCCAGTAATAAAAACATATCCACAGTGTAATTCCTTTACCATAACATTCACCATAACATTTTAGAAATGGGAAGTTCTGTATTACCCTGGCATAGGAGAATTTTAACCATAAAGAGGTAAAATTTCCCAAGCAAGTCTAAAAAGTTGTTTATCTTTAAAATAAAAAAAGTAATCTATTGATGCAAGTTAAAATTCTGAGAAGTAACAAACTGAATTGAAAAAAGAAAAGCTCTTTAATAATTAAAATTAGTCTTATGTGCTTGTTCTAATTAGTAGTAATTTTAAACATGTCATTTCTATACAATGACATTTGAGAGGCCCTAACAAAACAACTATGCACTCTTCCAGAAACTACAGGCTATTTATTAATCAGACTCTTGCGCATTTTGTTTGATTAACTGGAAATGTACACAAGTCAAGTGAGGCAGCAGAGCAGCAAGATGACCCACAGCAGCAAGGTGAGACCAGGATCAGGCTCCCCAACCCCACTGTCTCCCTGGGACAGCACAGGGTGCATTAGCGCAGATCATTTCACCTATAAAACCTTCCCTACTCTCTCCTTCACCATACAGGTGTGTGACTCTCATCTTCATTATTCTGCCTGTTTCAGTGGGAGCAGGTGTGTTGTTTTCTCCTCGAGAACAGCCACATGGCAAACCCCAGAATGAGTCCCACAACCGAGATTCAAAGCTGGGAGGTACCTGTAACAGTAGCAAAGAGAATACTACACATTGCTGGAAACACTTCCCTAGTGATGGGCGATTTCTAACTGTACATGTGTGTATGCTCTTACATAAAACATGGTTATTGGCATCATCCATGATAACAACCAGTACAGGAAAAAAGCCTTGTCCATGACTCAGCGTGGGAAGCAACTGCTTCCTTCTGCCCTCAAAGTCAGCTGTTGCCAATGGTTTCAGGGAGAAGTGAGGCAGAGGAGCTCTCACTGGGGAGAGGTGCAGCAGATGCCCACCCGGTGTCTGAACATCTCCTGTACTGCAAAACAGTCCTGCACCTTATTACTGCTCAGCTTCCCACTTTTTCCAATCAGATACATGGGTTTTCACTTCCCTTCCTACTGCAGCTGTCATATGGCCTTGGTTGCAAGAGGTGACTTTTTTTCCCCAGAAACAGCTGGATAAGGCAGTGGGGAAAAGGAGTCAAGAGACTGCTGCAGTGAGCTGCTGATGGGCATACACATGGTCACTACTAACATTATTGATTTATTAGTAGTAGCACTTGCTGCAGCCAACAAGCTCCTCCACTTGGCCTCACTAGCCCATCTCTGTCTGGGCCCCCCCTCCCAAATTCACTTCCAACACCAAACTGCAGATTTCAAAATTCTTGCCCATTCATATGACAATTACATTGTTAGGACGATAATTTTAAGTCAGAAGTCTGGATGCAGCCACCACATCTCTACACACATCAAATTACTCAGCAAGATTAAATCTGAATCTAATTACCAGGAACAGAATAGTCATTCATGTCACCTGCTCCAAGCCGGTGTGTTGTCCTGCTCCAAGTGACAAGGCCAGCAGCCCTGCTGGCCACACACGGGGAGTTGTGACACACACGGGCTGCCAAGGTGTGTGTCCCTTCCCGCTCACTGCCTGCTGCACAATGGGCACGCTCCCAGCCAGGCCCAGCAGTTATGGTAATTACCTGGATTGCTTCATATTGCATCTGACTTGAGGGCAACCAAAAAGGGACATGAGTGTAGCTAATGAAGAACTCATTACAGTGAGTTCCGCTTTTGGCAGCAGTCAGAGCTCAGCATTCGATGGCCTGGTTACTCCAGCTCAGTCATGGTGAGCTGTGGCAACACGGAGACAATCACGTGCTCCTCTCCAAAGACCAGAAAATTAAGTGGGAACGGAGGAAAGCAGCATCGCCAGTGCAGTTTGGACTGAAGGAAAGCTGCAGGAAGAGGCAAACCAGCACTCTGGCTCTACAGCAAGGCCAAGCAGAGGCCTGGCATGGCAACCTGAGGAAGGCCCAACAGACTCACATCTCTGAAGCCACCCCAGTGTCCCACAGTGGCAGCACTGCCATGCCAGGGACACCTGGAGCAGGAAGGCATTGCCAGCTCAGTGTGACAACACTGACCAGCTCCAATCACTGACAACATGAATCACAGGGCACAAGGACAGTGCTGGAAAACCACTACGCTGTCTGCTGTGAGACAGGAGACACAGCTGACCATGTTCCCATTCACAGCTGTCTGTTCCCCAGGGAATCTCATATCCAAAATAGAGTATTTTCTATTTTTTCATACATTCTGGCCTTATATTTAATTTATATTTATCCATCATATCCTTCTGGGATAGTAAAAACTTGTACAACTTCTTGAAAAATATGACAAATCTATATAATTTCTTTTCATTAGTTACATAAGTATCTAAATCCTAGAGAATGGGGTTTCTAACTCTCTCTGCTCTGTCACTATCCAAGGTATCTGAGATCACTGTTATGCAGTAATATAAAAGAAAAATGATTCTTCTGTACCCAGCAAAACTAATCCGGTTTAGGAGACTGCTTTCCTTAACAGAGCTTTCCTTGACTTCACAGAGATCCCTACACATACAGTGCTCAGCAGCACAGAAACACTTACTGATGTGATTAATTCTGCATCGTGACCAATCTCATCCAAGCTAAATGAATACATGTGTCTTCAGATACCAAGGAAAAGCTCCAAATTAGTCACTAGGATTAAAAAGGAGTAATAAAAACTGCATGACTATGTTTTAAGAAAGAAGTGGAAAATGTCTTTGAGACAATTTTTAATCAGTATTTTGCTTTAGTATATTGTTATGCTTATTCATCTTGAATCATGATATTTACATAGTTAACAATAACCATGAGAAACAGCCCACTAATGGCCCCTGTTCAGAACAGTTTCTGCTGCTCAAGATCTCAGCCAGGAGAGCTGCCACAACATACAGGGTGAGTTAAGAAGGGACTTCTGGGCTGGTTCCTGTGCCAGAGATGGCAGCAGAGCCATTAACAATGCCCATAGAATTTCTCACATGGAAGATTCCCCTCTATCCGGTACCTGGGTTCTCCTGAATGTGTCCACTTTTCCGTTAACATACCTGTAGAAGCTACCCAAATTGAACACACAGTGAAGGAATTTTGGAAAAAGCTCAAAAAATTACCGTTTTCTTTGTATTTTTCCTCTGGCCTCTAAAAGCCATTTAAAAACACCAATTATGAAAGTTTAAGTTTCTGTTCTTACATAAAAAACACGAAATATTTGGAAAATAGCTTCTGAAAAGAGTTAAAAAAAGCAATTTTTAAAAAATGGTGATTAAAGACAAAATGCTTAGAAGTCATAGAAAACAAAACAAACCCAAACCATTAATTTTGTCAGTCATGCAGAAAAATGAGTGAAAGAAGTTCAGATTCTTGTATTTCAGTTCTACCATTAGCTGTATTTAATTAGAAGAATCAAACAGAGCTGTGTCTACTTTTCACAATAAAAATCACATCAAAGATTTATTAATGGAATATATTTGCACATAAATACAGGAGCTCAATAAAATGCTGATAAAGCAGCAAACAAGGTATCTGCCCAGGGACTTCCTTCCCAGCAGTCCGCAAAGCTCTGGCACAGCAGCAAATGCCAGTATTTCCAGAACAACATTTTTAACTGCTACACATCAAAAAGCTGAAAACACGTAATTACATTATCAGGATCATGGACCCACTATCTTTGATTTTTCACTGCTTGAAAGAAGGGTCAAAGTGCATCGAAGTTGCGTCTATGTATGGAGCATGAAAGGATTCTCGTATAAAATTATAGATAAAGACGACTTCACTGAAAACCAAAGGTGATACAAAGTCAAGAATGCTAGCCAGGCACTAATAAACTCCTCCAAACACTGGAATAAACATTTTCGTTTGGATTTTATTCCAAGCTTCAGAGAGTCACAGAAGAAAAAACGGAGAGTTTATTTCTCCCAAGAAACTCCCGCTGTGTTTATCAGTGCGTGCAGCTGATGAGACCTTCCTCCCACGGCAGCCAGACGGCACATGCAGCACCGCAGCAGCCGCGAGCAGCGGCCCTCGGGACTGGCGAGGAAGAGGAAGGGCGGGTGGCTCGGCACAAATGCCGGAGCACCGGCTCCTGGCGCCTGCAGACACCCGGACACGCACTTTCTATGGCAAATCCCAGCCTAAGGCCTGCTGCCTTCAGTTTGGCAATCTGCTCGGAAAACCTGAAACAAGAGCCTGGAGCAGTGCCCTCCAGAGCCTGCCCGGTGCCCGGGGAGCGCCGAATTTAAGGGCTCCAAGATCTCAGGCACATCTAGACTCAAATAACGCAGCAAACTCCACGTGCGCCTATAGCAATTTACTTACATTTGAAGGAAAAGCTTATCTCGAGCGCTGTGTAATGTCACTGCAGCACAGATAATATCACCGCAATGCCACAGCTCCAGTGGCCCCAGGAGCGCTCCTGTCTGGCACATCCCTCGGGGGCCTTTGGGTGCCCACAGCCCATCTGTGCCCGGGCCAACAGGGAGCTTGGGGTTACATACAACCCAGAGAGGAGTGCCCAGGGCCTTGTGAGACCGAACTGGGCAGCTCTCATTGCTCTCCCTTTTTTAGAAGGAAAAAATTCCCATTAGCTGCCCTGGAAGCAGAATTGGGCCTAGAGCCCAAAAATGCCCTGGGTTCCCGAGTACTTACTCACTGCTTGCAGCTGGACTCACTCGCACAGGAGCCAGCAGCAAAACAGGAATGCGTGGAGCTGCTGCAGTACTTGGGAGCCCAAGGCCCGGCACAGCTCTCCACTCCTCCAGCCCGTGCCTGAGCTCAGGCAGGGTCCTGTACGTGCTGCATTACATACCAGCCATGTACAGTACAAACGCTGCCTTTACTCTCTCTGGTCTGTCCCAAGGGGGAATGCAGATGCCATCAGCTGCCTCCAGGCCAACCTGAACCCACAGCCACCCCAGTCAGGACACACTATTTATAACACTTTCAGCATTTCACTTTTCTCTGCAAATAATACCTGCTCCAAGTTCAAGGCATATTTTGCCTCGCCAGATGATCTGCGACCGTCTCATGACTTATTACATTGTTATCACCGCTAAGCTGAGCAAACAGAGCTGCTAAGTCTATTAATCTTCCAGAACACGAAGTCTGAAACCCTAGAAACAAAACACCTCACTACAAGATACATAAAATGTGCTATAGGGAGATAAGGGGGGAATTCAGTGCACACTCTGGTACTCGCTTTCTGTGCCACTGCAAGCAAGGCTGACGCACTTCTGCAAGAGCTGACTCTGGATGCAACATTACCAACAAGTTACATAAGGGAAAAGAAATTCCTTTTACAAGAGCAGCCTGCCCTGGGGCAGACAGCAAGGTACGCTTTCCACAGGAGAACCTGGGCACTGTGCAGACATTGGAACTGCCACCTGTGCATTCACAGGATGGACTAGTAAAATGAGTCTGACCCAGCTGGGCTGACCACAGCAGGCTGTGAAGGAAATCACTGCTCAAAACACCAAAGGACTGGATATTATTTTAACTTATCTAGCATCTATTGCTTTAGATTGTGCTGAAGTTCACCCCATTCGGCCACCCATATACAACTTGCATATTTAGGTTCCAAAATACTTTTCTGTGAAAACAAATATTTGGCCTATTTGCCCAAATTAAAGGTCCCCCGAGCACACAGGAGTTACACATTCTGTGACAGTGCTCAGATTAGGGCAGCTCCAGGAGGTAGCAGGGCTGCGGAAGGACAGACCGATCCAGAGACTGAGCTGACCTGTGACCTGGGCTGGGCGAATGCTGGTCATGCACTTGGCTTAGAGAGAGAGAGCGAGCGAGCAGAACAGACTGCTGGTTCTGAAAGCACAGATCAGAGTAAACCAACGTTTGTCAGTGGCTTTATTCTCTGAGCAAAGTGCTAAGACATTCCCATTCCCCCTTCGCAGACTGACGAAGGGAAAGCGGGCTCCAGCATCCTTACAGGAACCATGCTCCACTATGAAACGCCATATGCAAAGCCTTCACCTCTCACCTCTGCAAATTAACTGAGTATTTTCTTATCTTGGAATATATAGAAGTTCATCACAACCATGACACAGTTTTAGTGGTCCCTTCTCTTTTCTTCCTAATTGCTGGGAACTCTCATTGACACTAATGGAATGACAATTGTACATATTCATGGCAGACCGAGTTCTAAATGTCACCGGGGGCAGCAACCAAACACACATTTAACCTTTTGGTAAATAACTATGGAGTATGAGGAAGGAAATGTTTACTTTGCTGCATTACTTGGGAAACTAAGTTTACAGTATATACTTGTAAATGAAATAAAATTAAAAAATAGTAATCCTAGGGAACTGTTCTAATCCCTAAGGCACACAAACAGTAGAGACCACCACTCATGCAGGGGAAAGAGAGCTCTGGAGCACGTGTCCTGTGCAGGACTGGGCACAGCAAGACAGACTGGAGCGTAGGAGTCCCTAGGAAAGCAATCTAGTCCTGTCAGATTCTCCCCCCTCCCTTCCTTCTGAGCAGTAGTAGCAGGAATTTGTTGATAAATACTCACAGTTGCAGAAGTCATCCTTGGCATAGACAAAAATCATAAAAATAAGGCAACAAAAGGGAACAGAACATTTTCTCCAGTTTTACCTTAGCAAGCTGGCCTTCGCTAACAGCAAAATCGCCTCTGAATCCCACTGAAAACGTGCATAAGGCAAAGGCAAACGCCTATTAAGCCTTAGAAAATAATGGAGAGTTACCACAAGACCTTTTATAATCCAACATGTGACTTCTTGGTGTTAGAAAAATTATGTTCACACGTTATCCACCAGTTCCTGAGCAGGAATTGTCCCCTGTTCTGACATCCAGAGGTGGTAAGGCTCATCCCCCTAACTACAGGCAACCCCATGTCACTGCTACCTCCCCATGGAAGACAGTGCAGCAGAATAAAGCAAGTACCTAAAGGAAATACAAAGAGAGCAGGAAACCTATGCTTTAATCTGAACTGGTCATGAGATCTTCACCTACATCACACAGGTAAGAACTTTCCTGTGGCCACAGAAACCCTCCCAGACAGCGAGGCCAAAACCATGTGGCTTTCATGGCGTGTCTGCTCTGGGCAGCCAAAGCCCGGCACACTGCTAACTACTAACGTGTGCCTCAGCTGTTTGCTGGGATACGTCACCATCCCCTGTGTTTCAGAGTTATAGTCCAGGTTTCCAACACACATGGGCTCCAAGGGCAAGAAAGTCAGAGCAGCATATGACACAGGGTTCAGAGGAAGGACATCATGCCAACGCCACAGAACAGGGCATTTATCTGCCCTCCACAGACCCCCCGGACACAGACTGCAATGACTCCATTACAGATTCTCCCAAGTAGCACTTTCTCAGCTGATAAAATTTTGGAAAGCAGCATTCCTAATGTTCCCAAGACACACAAACTAGAGAAGCATCAGAAAGCTCTAGGCAAAACAGGTTTTAAAAGGAACCAACAGCAGCACCTGCTACTTTCAAATGCTCATGAATGTGTGGTATTTTTCACAGAAGTGTCTAAAAATATTAGTTTATTCAATCTTTGATCTCTCCACAGGAAGCAAAATATAGATAACTCAGTAATTATTACCTACTAATATCAGAAAATGATAAACAGCACCTGAGACTTAGTGAAGCAACAAAGTGGAGGTGGAGCACTGCAGAACAAAATTAACCTTGCTCCAAAACTGAAAAGGAATGTCCACATTTAAGGTTTGAAGCAACTTGATTCACGCATTTATTTCTGATTATATTGTTGAACTTCCCAAAGCAAAAATGAACCAACAGCATTTCCAGTCTATAGTAAAATCAGTTTTTACATGTCCCCCTCAGCACACCACTGAGGGCCACGTCTCAGTCTCCCCAGTACCTCCAGCCACTAACCACAGTGAGGCAGCCAAAGAACAACTCCCTGGCCTGACTGCCTACAGAAAACCCTTTCAGTAAAGACTGTTCCCAATTATGATAATGTCCACAATTAGATAATAATATACCAGAGAAATTTTAAATTAAAATTCTCTGCTTTCACTAATTAAACTGTTTTGTTGATACTCCTGCAGACAGATGCTATCCACTACCTTGCTAATCCACCAGATCTAAACCTCTAACACCTCCTGCCCCGAGTGTGAAGGAGGTGGTCAGGCACCTGCCTAGGAGGGACTAGGCTGGAAGCAGCTACGGGATACACCCAAACCGGCCATTTTCCCTGTTTACAGATAGCTTTCAGCCCAGAAAACACGGAGCTCATGCTTCTCCAGCACATGGCACACCTGTGCTTCCCAACACTCCTGAGACATCGAGCACAGAGGAGGATTTGGTGGGAAAACAAGAAAGAAATCACAAAAGCTGTTCCTAGCATGGGGAAGGCTAGTGCAGGGTAGGGCATGGATGGAAACCGTGGACATATCCTCCATGTGAACCTGGGGGTTCACAGGGCAGCCTTGGCACTGCTACTGGATGAAGTAAATTAGTGAATTACAGAGATTGTTCACATAATGCCCCAATTGCATCCATTGATTCAACTGCCTCACAGTACCACAAAGCATTCCTGGACTCAACCCCTTGTTGCCATTCAAAACAAATGTAATCCAACTATGGCTTTAAGGAAACAAGATGATAAACACATTTGGCACTTTCACTCTCATACATCTGACCAAGAACTGCACTCCTATATATTTTTCCTCAGTAGCCTGAGTAAATAACAACTGCACCATCCCAAACTTTTACATGTCACACAAACCAGGCAGACTCCACAATTACCTTTAATTCAGACATACAACATACAAAGCAGTAAGTTTTCCAAATTTTCTCAAGACTCAAGACTAACTGAAAGTTGAACTGTTCAGTCATCATCATGGCTTTTCCATTTAAACAGCTTTTCGTTTAACTAAGCCTGGAGAAGTTTTGCAGCTCAGCAGCCCTGAGCTTTTAAATCCAGGCCTTTAAACCCAGAACAGTCCAATTCCATTTTACAGTGTTCCAGTCTACGCCTGATCTGGCATGAGCTGAGGAAAGCAGAGAGACACAGGCCTCGCAAAATTTCAATTCCAGAAGCACATGTCACAACCGCCAAGCTCAGCTCAGCATTGGTGTCCCCACTAGATGGGCTGTCCGGGTGCCCCGCACACCAGAACCCCTCTCAGGCAGCACTCCCAGCCCAGCCCACCTCACCCTGCAAGTGGAGAGACTCCCAACACCTCCAGTTCCTGCACTGGCAGATCCCAGCCTTCCACATAGAGCAGTCCTGCCACCATTGCAATGAGCCCAGAAGGGGCGAGCCTTTCACTTCTTCCTCTTTTATCTACTTTAAATTGTCATAATACTGTTTTATGCCAGCAGGCCTGCCCAGGTCAGTGTCACACAGAGCCAGCCCGGTGGGACCCTGTGATCCATTCTGAGGCTCTTGCCCCTAAATTCCCCAGCACTAACAAGTGCCACTGGTTAATTATTAATCACACAAATAATTTCCTTGTCACTTTGAAATGTGTTGTCATTTCATTAGACCTAAAGAAGACATAAGCCAGTTAGTTATTCCCTGATACTATTTGTTACTCCCTTACCTCTTTCTCTTGTTACATCCTTTCCCTAAACCTGCTCTCCCACAGTTCACTATCTGTCACCTGTCTCCTCCTGCTGCTGCTGCACTTTGGTGAGTTTTTGAGGTGGGGAATATATACCCCAATTATTTCTTTCTAAAAGAAACGATTACATATTTTTTCAAGACAATCATTTTACACAGACTTTTTTCTCTTCCACTACACCAACGTCCTAACAAACCGACTTGCTCGCAGCTGCAAAACAAAGTTCCGAATTCAAGAACTTTCTCTAAGAAAACAAACAGCGGTATTTCCCCCTCGCCCCGATAACCGGGGAGCTGCCGGGGACGGGCCATGCTGGGAGCGCACACATGTGCTGCGCCCGCACCGCCGGCCCCGCTCCGGGGTCGCCGTTCGCTGTAGACACCTCGCCTCGGTATCCGCCTTTTCGGGCACCTGCCTACCCGGGGCAGCCCCGACCCACGGCCAAGCCCGCGGACCCCGGCCCAGGGCTCTCGAACGTCGCGGAGCCGCCGCTCTCTCCCGCGGCCGGGAGAGTCCGACTTCTCGGAGGGGACACGCGTGGGGAGCCCCCGCCGGGCTCTGCCCCCGGGGAAGGAACG
>WEIV01010462.1:416732-430338 GCA_013390005.1 Calyptomena viridis | reverse complement strand
GGCCGGGGGAGGGAACGAGGGAGGGAGGGGCGGCCCGGGGCGGGCAGCGCTGCCTGTGGCCCGGCGGTGCCCGCAGAACACCGAACGCCATCGCTCCAGACCCCCAGCATGCAGTCCCGGAGGAGGCGATCCTCTAAGGATCTGCTTCCCAGAGCAGGAAGGAGGGCCCTGCTTTCCTCCCGGTTCCCTTTCTTCCTTCATCTTGGCAAGTGAAGCCCATCGCAAACCGGTTGGTTTTGTCAGTGTCGTCTCTGCGATGCCAGCCCGGAGGCTGCTGCGGGGTCTGGAATGGGGGTCCCCGGACACCCCAGACCCCTCACCCGCCCCGGGATCGGGCGCTGCTCTGAGCCTCCCCTGCCTCTCCCAGGACAGCAGGCCCATTACCGAGGTGACAGGTCAGCTCTGCCCAGTGTCACAGGGCAGGTGTTGGTGACACCCGGCGGGAGAGTGCAGAAAAGGAGCCACAATAGTGTAAATCAGCCAGACACGTGTCGATGTGCCCCCTACCAGGACACTCACACCCAGGACCACGTGCAAAGGAAGCTCACCAAACCCCTGTGGTGCTAATCACACTTTAGGGAAGACACAAACTGAAAATATCCCAAGGGAAGGCAAAAAATAACAGATTTAAAAGCATGACTTACCAAGGTGAAAGAAATTGTTAGAGAAGACTAAAGAAGAACCTGCTTAATTTCCCTTGCCTATAAAAAGTCATTATAATCTTGATGATTATCTATTGTTCTACGCACTAACCTACAGGACAAGAAAAGAGAGGGACACACACCTAAACATGTGGTGAGGCAGGCAGATGGGGCACGAGGACATGCAGGGTCCCATCCCACCAGTGTCAGCCTACTGGGATGTTGGACTAGTGCTCCAGGGACAGCAGTGGGGATGGAAACACAGAAAAAGCTGGAAGCAGCGAAGAGTGAAGAAAGCACAGCAATGATGATCTGAGATTTAAGAGCACTATAAAGAGCAGGGAACAATTGTCCCTGTATTTATGTCAGTGAGGACAAAAAGATGGGCTTAAACTGCAGGTAGAGAGAGTCAGGCTGTACTGAGAGGGGGAAAAAGGACTGACATGGTACTAGATCAAGGTCAAGCACTTGTTGGGAGGAGTGATTCAGGTACACTCCACCCTGCCTGAGGTAAGGGAATGGATGAAGTGATATTTTGTTGTCCGTCTTCCAGCTCTTTTTTCCCCTGACCCTGCCAGGTTTACCCTGACTGTTTGATCTCACTTCTCTGTTACAGCAGCAGCCTGCTCCCTCCCCAGTCTCACAATAACCTACTGCATTGTTCATCCTTTTTCTTTTATTTTTGTGCCGTTTGCCATAAAAGCGTCCTATGCCTTTGAAAACTGTGTTTTGCAGTTTCTCTCTATTTTACCATTTTAATAAAGTCTGTGGCAGGATTCTCTGACTTTGTCCCTTGCTGTCAAGGTGGCAGTTGGGCCTGAGCCAAACTGACACCCAAACCCTACAAATATTTGTGATGATTCCAGAAGACATTTTGCTTTGTGGTTTCTTCCAGAGTATTATATCGTATGAATAACTGAGTACATCTCACTGCACATACTCTTTCAAAAAAAGTTACTCTCTTTTCCCTTAAGATTTTAGTTTCAATTTCTGTTTTCTTCTGTAGGGAGCAATTCAGAGCACTGTTGCCTTATGGTGAGCACTCCAGCAGTTTCTGTTCCTCCCTATTGCTAAATTTAACAGTGCCAGTTAAGCCAAGACAGGGAAAACCCTTCCTGCCCTGGGCACAGGCTCTGCCAAGCGCCTCCGGCAGGCACCAAAACCCAGGTGGGTGCCTGGCCCCCTCCCTGTGGATCTCTCAGCAGCAAGTTCCTGGATGATCAGCACTGCTTTCTCTCCACAGGAATGACAGGTATCACAGGGAGCATCCACAGAGGCTTTAACTGCTCCAAGTTTTGGGAAGCATTATAAAACAGACATGTCACACACTCATAGCTTCCCCTCCAAAGAGCTTTCTTCTCACTTTGGTCATGAAAATTAAGAGCCAGGAGTTCATGGAGAGAAAGAGTGTGACTCCTGTACACAAGCTCTTCTAAAAGCATAACCTACACCATGCCAATCAACATCATGCCTGTAAGGAGTTGATTTTGTTCGTAAGTCTCGTAGCTGTTTCACATTGGCCTTACACCAGCAGGGCCTGTGGTGCACAGCGAGGGAAGGGGTTTGAGGGCTGCTGCAAGGAGCTGGGTACCACAGGTACCACACACCTTAGACATCAAAGCACAAAAACTATAGAAGCGTTTCCTTGGTTATGTTTTCAGGTTTGGTCTGATTTCCCTTTCAACTCCCTTACAGCTCAGGCCACTGCCCCAGCCTAGCATGGGCACTTCACCAAGGGGCTGATGCCATGCTCTGTGCATATGCCCCTCTGCTCTCCTCCTTTAGGGAAACATCTGATATGCCAAACACCTCATGCTCCTTGGTGACTTTATTCTGAATTACCATCCACTCTCCTTTACTGTTTTCAGTGTCACTAGCATGTTACCGTCTCTCACCAGGAACACACAGCCTTGGGGCTGGATGCTGTGACAGGCAGCGTCATGCAATGGTGCCCTATTGCCAGAAAATAAACACACAGACTCCCTCCCTCCTTCCCCTGCAGCAGGTTCACATTTTCAGCCATTTTCAGTTGAATTCCAGCCTCTCTCTTGCTACAGACCGGGATTCCCACACTACCAGTTTTTTCAAACTGAGGTGTTCATCCCCAGTCAACAGGAATAGCAGACTCCAAGGAAACCACAAGGCACATCAACATCAGAGAAGTCAAGGAAAAAGACAAAGAGTTTGTCTCTAGTATCAGGTTGTGTTAAACATCTCCATCAACCCAGACACCTCGTTCCAACTATTTCTACCAAAATGCTCTGGGGATTATAGGCCTAGTAAAACCTTTGTCTTTCCATCTTCTCCCTCTCATGCCTGTCTTGTAATTTGTGTATATAATTCTGAGCATCCCTTGTTGTCTATACCAAGTTGCTCCAGCACATGTTTATTTTTACGTCACAAATGTAAAAAAAGCAGGACTAAAGTGGCATCTCTACTCCAACTGAATGTTGCTTTTATTCATATATAGGTACTGAGCTTTTGTTGCCTTCCGAAATTTCAGATGATCACTCAGAATTACATCTGCCACATCCTTCAATCTATTATAGAATAACCCAAATCACTTTACTGTTTGCTTTGAAATTTATTAGGCCTGGAGACTAGAAGAAATATACCTTTAAATTTGCCTTTTCCCTGATCCATACTCAGGATTGAACTAAGCAGAGTTATGTTTTCTGAGATGAAGTGATAATGAATAATTCCTCACTTTGCTTTGGGAGACAAATGATGTTACCTGCTCTAAAGATCTGAACTTAAGCTGCTTCCTTCTTGAGGCTTTTTGTTCTATTACACAGCCTGGCGTGGATATAATTAACTTGGCTTTTTGTGTGCTCTAATCACTCCTGCAACGGAGCAGGCAGCACTTTGGAAACAAAAGTGCTGCCCAGCCTTGGGAGCATCCCGGTGGCATGTCACATGCCCGAGGGAATGCAGGCACCTCACTGATCCCTAGAGTTTTCTGATACCTGCTGGTTAGCTTTTTTGCTTTCTTTTCTAGAAAATGGAGACTGAAAGGACAAAGAAACCATTTGATTTTCTTTCAGAAATATGTCATGATCTTACAGTTGTGTTTCAGTTAAGTATCATCCACATCAGAACAAAATCCAACTGGTATCCCATATTTTCTATTTGCCAGTCTCCCATGGCTTTTGCACTGTGCAGACAGTGCAGATGTGCCCTCAGATAATGCAGCCCTGGCTGCACAGCCCTGATGGGCTCTGGGAGTGAATATTGTACTGGGCCATTTGTGCTCTTCCTGTTCCTGTTTGAACACAAAGAACTCCGTGAGGCCATTTCCTCCCTGACTGCCGACATCACTGCACTGGGCATGTTCAAAGCACTTGTTCCAGTCACAAAGTTTCTGTACAAACTCCTTGCTGTCCAAATTCTTCTTAAATAACGTCCACAGGTCAGTTTCTCAAAAGTGACCTTTTCTATACACAGAGCTAGTTTTAAAAAACAACCAGTGCCTGCACTGGTGCTCTTGATCCTGCCTGGGCATCGCAGGGTGGTGGGTGTGGGTGCCCAGCTGGCACGGCTGGAAGGGCCTCTCCCACCTGGCCACAGGGCTGAGCTCCATGGCCAATGTTAGCTTGCATTGGTAATTAGGTTTATTCAATTTCATTTTCCCCTCTAAGTCCATTTTCACATGGGAGTGACCCTCCTGTAGGGTTGGATGCTGCTGCCTGTGGCAGGACACCCCTCCCAGCATCCCTGCCAGCTCCACATGGAGCTGACGCTGCCAGCACTGCCGTGGGTGCTGGGAACCCCACTCGGACACCTCACTCTGGGACAAGACATGGCTCCAGTCTGCCTTAGCACTGGGTTGGTGTCCTGGGCACCTGTGATGGCATTTCTCACTATATCCTGTAAAGTCAATGCATTCCATTCACATTGGTTTATGCAGGTTACAGGGGATTGAACCCCAGGGCATGGATGTTAAGCACGAGCTCTGTCATAACAAGATGTCCAGACAAGGCAGGGTAAAGAGGAAACCTTAAGAAAATCTCATATACAGGGGTCTTCCAGATCACCATCCAATATCAACAACTATCACCATAACCCAAACACTACAACAGATTAATTATCTTACAGCAAAGATAAAGAAACATGTAATTGCAAACTTGTGTGTCACTCAGACCAAAAGGTCTCAAAAACAAACACTGTTAGCAGACAAAGTCTTTTGAGAGATATTTTCTGCTTTAGACTCCCTGCGTGCTATTGCAACTGAAGCAAGAAAGAGGAACTCTCCTGGCTGAGCCAGTGCTGCCCTGACACAAATGAGGCAAGAGTCTGACCTCCGAAAATAGTGCCAAGGTACCTCCTCTTCCCTCTGAACCCAGAGAGGCAGAAGCAGGGCCAGCAGTGACCCAACCTGGGCTGGCAGGAACCTCAGAGTACAGAAGTGGGACACCAACGTGTCCTGCAGCCTGATGTGAAGCATTCACTTCACAGCTACACTTCGGGAAGAGCAAAAATGCTTCCTCACTGCAGAACTCCTACGCACAAGGAGCACGGGCTGCTCCGTACATGGCCTCACACACACAGACAGAAACAACAGTGCAAACCCACCGAGCTCCAGTATGTCCTATGTCTTCATTTTATCTCACCAAATAGCTGCCATACAGCAGTCACAAAATAAACCAAGACTCTGATTTTCACCCCCCCTTCCCAGCCTTTGTTAAAGGCAGACACACAAGTTACTTTAAACCCAGACTGAACAAAACTGTGACTCTGGCGAAACTGCTTGCTTCCTGATGCCCTTATTTGTGCAGCACTGGCGAAGCTCAAGTTCCCCAAAAAGGTCTGACACGAGCTCCACTGCTGCCTCCCTGCTTCTTCCGGAGCCTGTTTCCGTGGCTGCTGCATGGCGCACACGGCCATCGCTCCCCGCTGGACGTTTTTTTTTCTGTTTTAATGATATCATCTCCATGTGCATTTTTGTAAAGATAACACACAAATTTTTGACCTGGCCCTTCCACCATGTTGTTCTTTTATTTTAAAGCCTCCTGCAACTATTAGGTGATAATATTTTTGTTAAAAACAATTAAATGCTCATAATCCCTTCTAGTCTACAAGCACAAAAATGAGCAAAATCCACACTGCAAATTCCCAACAAATAATTATTATACATGTTACAGCTTTTGCACTTTCA
Source organism: Calyptomena viridis (assembly GCA_013390005.1). Classification (NCBI taxonomy): domain Eukaryota; kingdom Metazoa; phylum Chordata; class Aves; order Passeriformes; family Eurylaimidae; genus Calyptomena; species Calyptomena viridis. The sequence goes on along the minus strand of WEIV01010462.1, from coordinate 424,542 downwards.
CAAAAGCAATTCCTTTCCTGCTCTGCAGCTCATGTTGGAGCCCCTCCCGCAGCACTAGGTCTGCTTCCTGCTAGCCCCCACGGGTGCAGTGAGGGTGCTAAGCCCCGTGGCTGCTGCCACCAATATTGTGTTTAGTCACAAAAACCTGGCAGGACATTCTCCAGCAGCAGAGGATTTCATTGTAGGAAGCTGAGAGTTCACTCTCAGAGGATTAATGTAATTTTAATTTCCCAAGGGCTTAACCAACAACCCCCCCAAGGAGCCAGAGCAGGGCTGAGGAACGATGCTCCTGGGATGGGCACCCACTCACCTTGCTCAGGGCTGGTGGGACCCTGCAGAGGAGCAGCACTCTGCCCCATTGGAAAATGTACTCAAACCAGGGTGCAGCCATAGCAGCAGTGCCTTGGCCAGCCCTGCCTCTGCTCCACCAACAGAACAGAACAGAACCAGCTCATGGGGCATCTGTGAGCACATGAAAACCTTTGTCTCAAGTTTCCCAGCACAGTAAGCACCACAGGGGATGAACTGATAAAATTGTAGTAAAAGCAGAAGAACCAAGAAGATGCACCCACCAGCACCACGGCTGGAGCATCCGTGGCATGTTTGTCCTGTGTGCCCCTGAGAGCAGTCACAGCTTGCTCCATGTGGAGCTCCACACCACAGGGATCAACCTGCACCCCTGGCACTCAACACAAAAGGGTCTATGGTGGGGTCTGACTGTGATTTTTAACACTCTTCAGAACCACAAAATTTTGTTACTCAGACTTTGCATAACAAAATCTTACACTTAGAGTTCATTTCTCTAATATATTTTTTAAATTTTCCCTAGCTCACGATAGCAAGACCCATACACAAAAGCAGCACAATGAAATAACGACAATAAAACCATCAAGCTTTGTGAACAACTCACCGTCACCCGCCGACAATCACCCTGTGCTGCTGTGATCTGCAGGGCTGGTGAGGCCACGCACTGGGGTGAAAGGCTCGATCCCCACCTGCAGCTCCTGTGTGGTGTGTGGGACACACGGCAGCGCTACCAGCACAGCCACCGCCTCCCTGGTGCCACAGGGCCAATTACAACATTCTGCTCTCTGTGACTGCGGAACGGTGGCCTGGCGAAGAGGAAGTGGTGACAGGCCAGAGAATGACACTTACCAAATCTATAGGGCTAAGGGTGTGAAGTGAGCCCTATGTACAGCAGCAACCATGGCCACGGGCTGGGGTTTGCATATATATTTTCTTAAACAAGCAAAAATTACTTTCAGCTAATAAAAAGGACATGCCAGAGGAAGTGCTTTTGCATGGCAGCCACAGCTGGAGCCGCGGGTACAGCTCAGTTCCAGGGAGCTCATGTCTGTGGCACAGATACACCGTTTCAGATGTTCCGGTTGAAGAGTCTCTGCTGCAACACGTTAATCTGCCCACTGGCATCTGCCGGGGGAAACAGGTTCAGGCCACTGACACGGCCATCGCCTGCAGTCCCTGGAAATGGGTCGATGGCTGGGGAGGTGGCCCCAGGGCTCCTTCCTGCTGTGAGCCACAGATAACGGCAGCGCCCACAGCATGACCGGCCTCACCAACCAGGGACTTTCAGACCTATTTCTGCTATTTCTGCCGTCATCTCTGGGCTTCCAGCGCAGTCCTTCCACCCCAAGCTCTGCTGTGCTCAGAGCTGGCTGGAAATGTCCCTTGCTCAACCCAGAGGGAAACGCTGGGGCCCCGTCAGCTTCACTGGCCATGCCACCCTTGGTAAACCCATGGAACAGCTCCAGCCCAGCAGTGCCCATGGTGGGCATCATCCATGGGGGGCATGACCCAGGGCAAGAGGTGCACAGATGGCAGCCAGGAGCCCCAGTGCAGGCACCGCCACAGCAGAAACACCATCCGCCTTCCGCTCGGCTGTGCCAGCCACACCCAGCACCGGAGCAGGAGGGCTCGTACCCACAGGGGCTGGTCCCTGCACTACAGGGTCTCCATGGCTTGCTGGAGGTGCAACACATGGGTAAAGCAGCCTGGAACCGCTGCCAAGGGACTCTGCCACCAGAGGCAGTGTGCCCATGGACAGGATTTCTTATCTTTTCTTTCTGCTCCTCCACCACTGTCCTCCTCCACTGCTGCCATGCTTCAGGGAGCTTGTGGGTTCACCATCCCATCCTACGGGACACTGCAGGAGTTAAGGGAACTTCCATGAGTCCCTTAGTCTGTCTCCTGGCACGTACCAGCCAACTCCAGCCTGGCACAGCCCTGGCTCAGCCACAGAACTGGCACCAGTATGGGGGGAGCAGTTCTCCCTGTCTGCACAGCTTCCTCACCAAGGCCACTGCAAGAACTGCCCCGAGGTGAAAAAAACAAATCATGAGTCCTGATTTCAATCACTAATAAATAACAAAATCAATTGCAGAGAGAAAATTATATACACTGATTTGATTTTACTGGGATTTTGGAACAATCTCCTGAGAAATACTCATTCCTAGTATAGAATTTAGTGTGTTTTGACAGGGACGGTGATACCCTGCATGAGGGATCTCTTTTCCCATCCAGAAATCCTTTTTCCAGGCAAAGCACAGGCAATCTGGTTATTTTTATTGGCTTTCTAGAGGTTAAGCAGTTGGGTCAGCAAAAAACCTGGAAGAGGGTGAAATGTACCCAGAAATTTCACCCTCAGAGATACAACAGATAAAATTTCCCATGGGTGTCACCAACTGCAGAAACCCAGCGTCCTCTAGGTCTCTGTCTGAACAGAGGCATCCCTGGAGAGGGGTCTGGATCTGGTCTGAAAATCATGGCTGAAATGACAGAGACTTTCTCCTTTGTGGTACAGTTCTGGCACTGCTGGGCACAGCACGATAGCAAACATCCCCTTTAATGTGACATGAATACACAGCTATAAACACTGAAAGCAGTGAGGGCTCTACGCCTTCACTGTGGTGTCAGATACACAGCTGGGAAAGTCTTTACGCTCTGATGAATGAGTAAAACTGCTCACTAATTACTGATCACAGCTGAACTTGTTGGCACATTTTTGCTAAAGCCATGGTTTGCTTTGCTGCATTGGTTCTGCGTTGAGCTGAGGTGTTGTCAGCCCCAGACTGTGCAGGGCAAGTTGTGGTGGTGGAACAGATGATAACACTCTGTTGAGCTTTTATGCTTTTCGTTATTACTCCTGAAGAGTTGTCCAAAGCCTCAGGTCCTTCTTGGGCTGCAGTTATTAAAATAATGAGTTCCTTCAGAAAGGCTCTCTTCTCTCTCAGCCCAAGTGCCCTCCCAGGGGGGCTTGGCGGGAAAAGGAGAGCCAGGATGTAGCACAGTGTCACCACCTGTCTCTCACACCCTGCTGGGACATTCTTGCTGCCTGACAGCCCCCTGGCCTCCTGTGTGCACCCAGGCTGGAGCCATGGCCCCGTGTGTGACCGGATGCTGTGGAGATGGCACATCACAAACACTGAGCACAACACCGGAGAGCAGAGCAGAGGCACTGAGCAAAACCTTCCTCTCCCTGCAAATGTCATCAGTGCCTGAGAACCCTGTGCAGGAGGATCTTTGGAGAGGGCTGTGGATGTGTCTGCTCCCAGCCGTGGCAGGACCACATGTGCCACCCCAAGGGCAGGTGTCTGCAGCAGGGTTCATGCCACCAGCAGCAGCAAGGCCAGTGTCAATGATAGTGGAGGAGTTTCTGTTCTGAATGTATCAGTAGCTTTAATACTTTCTCATTAAAGGTGACAGTGTCTTTCTCATTAAAAGTGACAGTGTCTGGCTGATCACATGACTCTGTTCTTTTCATTATTTTTCCAAATTTTAATCCTAACTTTGTCTGTTTTGAAAAATGATGACTGTAAAAGTTTTCCGGAGGAGGAGCATTTAGTTTTGTTTGCAAAGGATGAAGAGCCTTTGGTTAACCTGTAAAAGATTATCTGAATCAGAGGAAATGTGGGAAACATATGGACAGTCTTTCCTCTCCCTCATTAGGAGATAAAGTGTCCTTGGTCCTCATTTTTGTCCTAGTGTTGCAGAGCACAGCTTTGCCCTTTTGCTGGATATCAAATCAAACAGATCCAGATTGGGAACAAAGGTCTCTTCCCTGATATGGGAACCGGGAGTAGGATCCTCATGTTTTTTTATTAAATCCCAGTGTGATTTGTAATAATACACTGGAGCTACAAAGGCCCTTTTGTGCCTTCCTCTGTTGTAGAGGCAGATTTCCTATTTTCTGTGAGGAATTGTGTAACTGGAGGCAGACCTGTGCTGTGGGCACACCAGCCCAGCTGGTGCTGGGCAGGAGTGGGAGCATCACAACATGCCTGAGCTCCACCCCATCCAGAATTGTTTAGGTTGGAAAAGACCTTTGAGATCATAGAGTCCAATCATAACGGAGGAGAGGGTTGGCTCAAGGAAATAAAATATGGAATTCCCAAAAGTGAAAGCCATATGTAAATGCAAAGTGCACTAGGTAAAACAACTGATACTTATTTGCTTTGTGTTGGCATTTTTTCCCTCTCCAAAGGTAGATGCCAAACAATTGATGCTACTAAAGGTCTTCCAGCTGTATTCTTTGTCTTTTTTTTTTTTACTAAATGTATCCAGGCACAAAATAAAAGGAAGTTTTAAGAAGTTTGCGGATTTTCAGGCCTAGGACTTTATTTCATTTTCTTTTGCAGTCTTACCTGTTATCATCCCAGTGCCTGGCAAAGAGCAGTGGAACTCTCTCCTTCCCTGCCTTTCACGGCCTCCCTGGGCTTCCAGAGGGAAATGCCACATTCCTACCTGCACCAATGCCATCAAATTAAACATTAATTCCTGGAAATGTTGCTAATTTCTCTTACGTATCATCTGGGCGAGGCTCCCCAGGCTCTGAAGTTCCCTGGTACGGCAGTGCCTGTGATGCTGACAGCACATTCAAGGCACTGCCAGCAGTTCTCCCAGGGAAGGCATTCCCCTCCCAAAGCAGGAGTGCAGGTGGGTGCTGGACCCACATCTCCTGCCACCCTCAGCATCCAACCCTCAAATCCAACTCTCCTGTACAACCAGAACCTCAGGCACTTTGATCTCATCTCCAAATCTACTATTTCAAATCTGAGCTGCCCAGCTGTGGAGTCCATGAGGAGCATTGCCCATCCCCTGTGTTCAGCACCATAATAACAGAGGCATCAATCAAATGGTTCACAGCAACATTTGAAAACAAAGGAATGCTTCATGGAAACACCGTAGCCAACTACTTATTAGTTACTCTCAACATTTAACTCCAAGCACGGCTGCTGCTGTGTGAACAGGAGCAGGAAGTTCCGCTCTGGGTGAAAGATCTGGAGTTTTGGCGTTTTATCGAAGTATTCCCTTTGCTTCCATAGGATTTGTGTATCTGATCCAAAGCTGCCTTATTTAAAAGTACTCTGCTGCAGAACTTTCTTTGTCTACAAGTGGAAGCAAGTCAGCCTTCACATAGAACACAACAATTCCAGGCATAAAGGATCACACTCTAAAGAACAATGATCATTTTTGTCTGACATTTGTTACTGCAACATCAGCTGATCAACATAGGGTGGCAGAGCGGTATGGCCCAGGTTTACTACTGAAGTGTGAGAGCTGTTCATGTTGCTGGACGGCTTCAACACTGGGAATAGCAAAGGGGCTCCAAAATAATGCACAGCCTCTCCTGTCTGGTGAAATAATGCACCTCCTTCCCTACATTTCCACACTATACAATGTGGTCATGCTGCCAGCATTGCGATAGACAGGCAGGCAGTGACAGGGAGCAATGTCCCTGCCAATGAGGGACATTAAAATTACATTTCGAAGTCTGATTTCATTTTGATATGACCACAGAGGGTTGTTGCAACTTGGCCTACACGTACACTGAAATATTATAGTATAAGGACCAAGGCAGATGTGACTTTTTGTGTCCTCCAAATTTTTAGCCAAATTACACAAATGCTATTTTTTTGCCATGTTCTAGTGAGCTCTGGCCCCAGCAGTGCTCAGCTCCAGCCTGACAGCATCCAATTGCACACCAATGTCAGTGTCACACCCCTTCTGCCAACTCCAGCAAAGACAAATCCATTCCGCTCCCCTCTTAGAGCTGTATGCCAAGAGGGAAAGGCTGTTCCAGTCCTTCTAAGGTCCCAGGGGGAGAGCTACAGCCAGTGGCAGTGCCAGGGCTGGGCCCTGAGGGAGCTGGGACATGAGCGGTCATGGGAGCATGGCAGGAAGAGGTGTGGGGGCACAGAACAGCCAGTGGCTCTGCAAGAACACCATGAAGCCTCTCCAGCAGCTACCAGAGACAACATGTCATAAATCCTCCCACAAACAGCCAAGTGAAGCCAGTGAATGCCCTGCCACAGTCCTGCCTGCTGATTTGGAACAGGTCCACAGAGAACCCTGGGGTGTCCCACCACTGTTCCCAGACACCCACACAGGCACAGCCCTCCCTGTCCCTTGTGCTGCTTCCAACAGAAAAATGTGATCCCTACAGTGCTAAAGGCATTGGAAGCTCTTGTGGGAAGGCACAGCTACGAACACACAAACCAAAGCAATCTCTGTGAGTAGGCTTTGGGGGCGTTGTTTCTGGGGGATGGGCTGAGCCGGGGCAATAGGACCTGCCTTGGCTGCTGCTGCATCAGGTCAGTGACCCAGCTCAAGGGAAGGGCAAAACCTGACAAGGAGCTCGTTTCCATGTTTCAGCTCCTGCCTGTTTCCCCTGGCTCCAGGGAAGGATGGTGGAATGTGCTTGAGGAAACAGGTCTGCAGGAACGTTCTGGGAAAGGACTGACAAGTCATCCCTGCCGGAGCAGGAGGACAGCTCAGGGAAACTGGGGTTCTTGGGGCAAGAGAGTGCTCAGGTGGTGTGGGACAGCTGAGACCCTTCAGGTCCCTGCCTGGGAGAGGGCATCACTTTTTTATCACTTCACTGAAGTGATGCCTAAAGTTTTTCTCCAACCTTGCAAATTGGACCACTCAAACCAATATATCCTTCTGTCTCTGCAGCAAATCATAGTCCTCAATTTCTTTAGAAGAGGCTACTAATTCCCATGGGTCTAGTTGAGACCTACTTTCACCTGCTATGAGACACCCTCCAAACAAGCGTTTTTATAGCACAGTTTTCCCAGCCTGATGAATTAACCAACACAGACAAAGTATTTTGGGGTGGGCATTGGGTTCACAGCATGAGAGGCCACATCACTTCATTAGAGCAACTTGTCTGGCCAACAGCCCGTGATGCACCAGCCCCATCCTGTCATGCACAAAGTAAAAGTTATCAGAATAAGAAAAGGGCAAGATAACAAAAATATTGGTTCTGTCTTGCTCTCACCAAGGCCATGCCAAAAAAAGACAATTTCAGCAGTTTTTCTGTAATCACAAACAGACTGACAGACCCCCCCAGATGACATGGTGACAAGCATGGTGACAAGCACAAACTCCAGCTGACAGAGAACAAACAGAACACACCATCCACTTCAGCTTGACATCAAACAAGAAGTTCCACAATTGACTTTTCTACAACACAACTGTTCATAGAAACATCCATCCTGTTCATCCAGACTCTTGGCTGTATTCTGGTAGGGCACAGCCTGCCATGCCACTGACAGAAAACCAGAGCAGTGCTCACCCAGTACAGACCATTTGCTGCAATGGGCATACTGGGGCATAGTTCAACATCCCCAGACCCAGGGTTAATGATCAGCGCATTCTGTAAACAGCAGCTGGATTCTCTACCTTAATATTTAAAGTTGTTCTCTTTATAGTTAAGTAATGACCGTAGCTGCATGTCATAAAAATCACATTGCAGGTAACTGATTATTAGGTCATATTTTAATTACTG
>WEIV01010462.1:253111-416703 GCA_013390005.1 Calyptomena viridis | reverse complement strand
TTTTTTTTTTTTTTTTTTTGTGAAAAGGGCACTATCCTTTGTTTCTCAAAAGAATGTAAAGAAAAATGAAAGATACTATTATAGAAGGACAGAAAAATAAATGTGGCACATCCAGACAGTGAGTGCAATAAACAGATTTACAGGCTGCCTGTTACAAGCATGAAGCAGAAATCTTCTTTAAAATAAGATTTAAGCAGGCTAAGAAATCAAAATTAAGCCCTTCATGCTAAGAAGTTCTGTTGGAGAAACTTACATTCAATGATACTGGTACAAGAGAATCACTGTAATGACAGGCAGCAGCTTTTAGGGGAAAAAAAGCTGATTTCTCTGATATAATTCAAAATAGGAATAAAGTAGCTAAGAGGAAGCATTTGAGTCTGTTTATTTTTAGCTCTGTCTTCTGTAAAGCAATACTGGGTGCTACGTAGAGCAATCAGAAAAGTGTTTGAGGAGGTAAGCAGGCTTATTCTTCCTCACACAGGTTTCTGCCTGAAAAGCTGCTTTATGGATATAACAAAAGTCATGCCAAACCCCTTGGAACCTCGTATGTCACAGTGAGCAAAGGAACTGTTAACGAGAACAGGATAACTGTAACTAAATATTAATTCCTCTCTATTTATTTTGGTACAAGGTCAATTTTATGTTGTTTCTTACCCTGCCAAGTTGTACCAAACACTCAGCCCAAAGGTGTTGCAGGCAGGAGAAAACAAAGGCTAAATTAACCTCTGATGGAAACAGGAAAAGTCATTTCGGGCTCCTTTGAGGATACTACCGAAATCCCTCTAGGAAATAACACAGATAAAAGCAGAGGAGAGAGCATCTGCCCAGGAACTCTAGCTCCATGCTCCAGATGAGGCTGAAGGACAGGGACTGGTCCTGGGGGAGGGCAAGGACAGGCACTCTGGGGTCACTGTATTCATCCTGAAACACAGCCAAACCCAGAATTCAAAGGGATTTTATGGAAATCAAGCCATCTAAAGCATCTTGTGATGCTTCTCCATGTGAAGCAAAACAAGCAGCATGAAACGCCACCATTTTGTAATGACTGCCCTGAAATGCACAACAGCTAATTAAAAGAAGACAAGAAAAAAAAACCTAAAAACCAAATAAGCAATGAAAATAAATTGCTCTCAGATCAGGAAAAAGTTATTTCCTTCTGACAGAACTATACACACAAACCTCAGACAAGCCAGCATTGCTTAGGGGAGTCAATAGCTAAACCACTCCCTGCAGAAATACTGAAATACACAGAAACCAGAATTTCTCCACACATCATAAGGAAAAATAATTGTCAGTATGATAAAATACTTTCTCTTCACCAAAAATATATTGCTAGATATAAAATTATGGCAACTGAATCTCACATACGAAGTTTTTAAATTCAGGCCTCTGTAGAAATGTACTCCAACAGGATGATGTTTGTTTTCCCTGGCTGCTGTTCACCCTGGAGAGCCCCCAGCCATTGTGCTCCTGCAGGAGGAGGATTTCCGCTAGTAAACCTGCCAGAGAAACACAACCAGGCAACCCAGGAGCTGTATTTCATTAGGAGAATGGCAAACTCCTCATGTGCCAGGAGCTGTTCAATAACAAAATAGACAGGAGCAGCCCAAGGTTCATTAGGTAAAGCCACGTTCATTTTGAAACTCTCCGTGGGCTGATCAGGAAAAAGGAGACACTGGGTCTGTTTGAAGGAAAAAATAGAAAGTCCAAGTTGTTCTTAAAGCTACCATTCCAGGGACGGAAAGAGCACATTGGAATGATTTACACATCCCAAGCCATTTCCCAGATCATGAGAAGACAGAGGTGCCATGTATCCCTGTGGAGCCCTTGCATGCAGCTCCTAGTTAGTGCCTTGGGTTACGTCTGCTCTTTGAACTTCCATTTACAGGGGATATTTCTGAGTATTTTTACTTGTAACCCAGCTCTATGGATTAGTTTTTTGCACATTGCTTCTCATTTGCTACATCGGCAGAAGCCACAGGCCCTGTGTGCCAACCCTGCTTCTATGTGCCGCATTTCACAACCCTTCTGCTTGTGTCACAGAGATCCTCAGCACAGACCAGTCCCCCCTCACATTGCTGCACAAACACTGAACACACATTTCCACTGCCAGATAAACCAAACTGGGTCACTTTGTTTCTTTACAGTAACTCCTGATTCCATCTGACTGTCCCACCGCAGCCCAACACCCACACAGTGCTCACACAAGCTCTGTCTCCAGCAGATCATCTAAACAGGCTTTCCCAAGAAATGCCACATTCAGCAGTAATTTTTTCTGCTGTAATTTACTTAGTTAGAAAAAAGGCATTCGAGAACTATCACCTCATTCTTACCTGTTCAGTTGGCTCCTTCCTCATGCACCTGTGGCACAGCACTATGGGTGCTCTCACCCACATTGCACAGGCAGCATAGGACTGGGAGTATTTTTACAGGAAGGAAACAGCACCTTGATTCTTATTTAACTTCTCTGGGCCCCACATCCTCTCTACTGGATGCACCTCTCCTGGTGCACGTGGGATTCATTCCGTCCTCTGACTCATCAGCACTGCCAGCAATCCCAGCCCCTCATCTGGGCAGTGGGACACTCCCCAACTCCTGCCCAGCACTGCATCACCTAGGTGGGCAGGTCAACAGCTCATGCAGGGCATTTGCTCTGGGTGTTTGGAAAGCTGGGCTGTGCCAGGCTCAGTCCTCACCTTTCCCACCAGAAAGAAGGAATCAAGCCAACAAGTGGGTTGTGTTTGTTCCTCACGCTCACCGAAGAGAGTAGGTCTCTGGAAAGAAAAGAGAATTCCTAAGACCAAACCTTGGAGCAGCTGAGAGTGTAGGATTTATTTCAGAAGTCAATAGACAAGCTGATGGATTGCTTTCTTTATCAAATTACTGAATTATTTCAACTGGAAGGTTATTCATTAGACCTTCCATCCTGTGATTCTTTTGTGACTACATCAGGAAGTGAGACAAGAGTGCAACAATGGATAAAGCAGCCGTTCAATGTTCCACTTCACTTATGTGGGTCAAAATAATGATAAAAGTGAAAGGAAGATCAGTCTAACAAGCACCTTGCCATGACATCAGTCACCTGCAATGCCCTGCCCTCAGGTGTTCATGAGTTCAGGTCAGACCCTGATGCTGCTGATCCAAAAGCTGCTTTGAACAAACATGTAAAAGTCTAATTGTTGAACTGTATGGTGCTGCCCAGGGACCTTGGGAGGCTGCTGAAGTGACAACACTTCACCAGGCAAAGGAGAGTGTTGGGCTGGCATGCAGAATTCCCAGAGAGTAAAGTTCCTCCTGGGCTCCAAGAAGATTATTTAGCTTAAATATTTTTAGAAAGTGGAAACCAAACTGAAACCAAGCAGAAGTCAGCTGAATTAATGTCTCCATTGCTGTCAACATCAGCAGTTAAACTCTGAATTGCCAGTGTGCTGGTGACATGGTTGGGACACACCAGTGGGACTCCACACAGAGGCTATCAGCCATCCCAGATGTCCAGGGCTGGATAGGCAGCCAGCCCTCACACAGCACAGCACTGAATCCATGGCCCCTGCAGCACACTGTGGGCAGTCCTGCTCTGCTGGAGAGATCTTCTTACAAATAATTTTTAAAATAGTGCAAAGCAGGAGCTGCTGTGGCACACAGCACTGTGGTGAGCTGGGGGGCAAGGACCCTGTCCCAGAGCAGCACCACGGGGGCAGTGGCAGGGCAAGAGGTGATAGGAACACAGGCAAATCCTGGAAATACCCTGTAAGTGTCAGGAAAAACCTTGTAGGACACTACACATTCTGAGCTGCAGAGGAGCTGAGGTTTGCTTGGTTTTGGAATGAATAAAAAATAGACCCATGCACTTTCCTGAGGGTGTGGCATTCATTGTGATTTCCCTCCAAAGGCAGGTTCCCACAACTCCATCCCCTCCAAGCAGGCATCTGCTGGAGAGGATGTCTCTCTCAGACTTACTCATCAGGCACCTAAAGCAATGGTTGAAAGTAGCCTGGTGTTTTGGCCCTGTGTTTGCCTGGGACAGTGGCTGCTGGGCCAGGCACAGCCAAGGGTGGCAGCGTTGCCCCTCGCCCTCCCCGTGGCTCATCCCAGGAACAGCTATTTTTAGATCACTTACCACCACTAAAACATACTTGGACTATTTTCAGGCTGACTCACAGCTGAATTCCTGTTCTGGAGGCATTTCCAGTCCCCACCCTAAATAAGGGAAGACAAAACAAAATGAAACCAGAGAAATACAGTCTGGCCCCAAACCAAAGCCCAGAGCACGTGTTCAGCTGTGCTGATGCTGGTGCCCACAGTCCAAGTGTTGCTCTGCACGGGGGGGACCTGCACCCACAGCCCATCACCTGTACCCACCTCAAACCTGCTTAGCCCAGCTCAGGCAAACCATGTTCTGCTTTGGAGCTTTGTTAATTTAAATGTGTCCATGTACTACTCAAGAATAGAAGAATTAAGCAGAGAGGAACATACATGTGGAACTTCAACACAGAGTTTTTTATTCTATTTTATCACATTTTTAATTGCAAGTCCAGGAGCACCACAATAAACTGTAATGATCAGAAAATTCAGGCATTAGTTTGGGCAAATGAAAGTTGTGGAGACTTTAGAGACTGCCACTAAATCAAGGGTACAAACCAGGGCTGTCTCAGAAGGGAAAAGGGATCAGAGCCCAGCAAGTCTCTGTTTGGAGCTCCCCAGCTAAAGCGAAGGTGCTGTGACTTAACCAATGCAGGTGCTGGGACAATAACAGCATCACTGTTATGAAACCAGGTGATCAAATGTTGGGAGCTCTCTGCAGCAGTGCTGGGCTCCCAGGGGCACAGGCAGTAGTTCTGATTTTGCACCTTTTTTGACAATGGGTCCATGGTATACATTGACAGAAAGAGCATATATTTGGAGATGATGATTACAATGGGTACCTAGCAGACAGGAAAGAGCTGTATGGGTAAATGCCATGCTGGTGTGTACACAGGCAGGTATCCTTAGTGACTCAGTCACTTGGAGCAGATGACCCTGCTCACCTCAATGGACACAGAAAAACAAATAATTGAGCATATTAATCTGTAAGAACTGTCAGTACATATTATTTATGAAGAGAAATCACCTTGATACAGAGGCATGGGATGCCATGTGTTGTAGAGATGCATCTCTGGAAAGGGCATTGTCAGACAGTGTGCCCCTACCTCAGCGCTTGCACTGGACTCTTTGGGCAGGAGAGCAGAACAGGAATCAGGCAAGACCAGAGCAGTGACACCTGGATACTGTTGGGCTGACAGTACCTCCTCTTCCAGCAAATCCAGTCTTGACCAGGACATCTAAACTGACAAAGCAACTTGAAATTCTGTCTGGCTGTTTCTGTGCTAAAAGAACCAAAAGCAAAACTGTTTCTTCCAGATTTTTGCAAAGAGCCCAGAGTCACCACCCTGGCAGACTCAGAACTGCTGCTGGGAACCAGACCCTGATTTGATAACGCTGTGACAGGACTGTGTCAAGGCACAGGACCATGTTACATGGACCAATGCAGATATCGAGGCTTCATGGACTCTCTAGACACTAGCAAATAAAGTGAACCAACACAAAGGAGACTTTTTCTATTTTTTTAAGCAGGATGCACAGTTTATTATCTGGGGCTGGTATCCCTAGCACGGTGTAGTACATTGCAGATGATCAACACATCAGAGAGCAGAACCCAAGGTGACATGGATGAGACCCAACAGGTGTCCTGTTCCCTATGCTGGGGAGCAGTGAGTTCCCAGGCAGGGCTGAGGGCTCCTCATTGGTTGCAGGAATGCAGACAGGGGAAGGGGCTGCCTGCACACTGCCTGCACCCTGCCCACACTCCCTCTGGGTAGCTCCTTCCCCAGCCCAAGCTCCTACAGATTCATTACTCCATTGACCTCTTCCTCCTATCTGAAGCTGTGTCAGTCCATTGGAGAGTAAGTTGTGCTGCTGATCGATCCTGCAGAGATGTCAAGCAGGGTCTGGCTCCTTGTTAGCTCCTGGTTCATTAGCAGAACTGCTAATGAAGCTTGAACTCTAGGGTCCAAAGTCTGCTTCAGGCTATACATTCCGCTGGCACTGAGAGACAACTACATTGAAGTTTGGTAACTCCATACTCTGATAAGTGACTGTGAGAATGCCTGTGTCAGCTTGCCTGGCTGTCCCAGTGATGTACGAATGCACATTCATTTTAGCCCAGCCTCAGTCCAGCATCACATCATGGCTCACAAAGCAGCCATTTGAGAGCAGAATGTTTTTCCCTCCAAGATCTGACTTGATGGTGTTTTGTTTACAATATTAATGGGCTGTGGGGTATCCTGCTCTGATAGTAGGGTCCTCCTGTACTTCTGGGAGTGAGCATCCCTCCTGGTTTGCTGGAGGCAGCTCAGCAAAAGGTCTCCTGTACAATAAGGTAACCAGTGCATTTAGAGCATCAGTTCACACCTATTCTATAGCATAAATAAAGTAACCTAAAAAAAAAGGCACATTACTGAATGCTCTCCCTAATAGACTTTCTTCCCTGCCATTTCCTGCTGCAAGGTGGTCTCTTTACTCACTCATTTCCCAGTTGTTGTCAGCCTGCCCAAGAGCTGCCTCGTTTTGGCCATCAGCATCTCTCTGAAGTGGTCACCCATTAGGAAGTAAAAAACAGGATTAATGGCACTATTCAGAAAGGCAAAGGGTCTTGTTATGACATAAATGGTGCTGATGATGCCCTGCGTGCAGTTGGAGATATTCAAGGCCGGTATTCGGGAAGCGAGTCTGACGTTGCGCATGATATGGTAGGGAGTGAAGAGCAGGGAGAAGATCCCCACAGTGAGGATCACTAGAGTAAGAGGCTTCTCAAGGGTCAGGGGAGAACTGAGTTGCTCACTCCTGTTTTTAAGAAAACAAACCATCTTCACATAGAAGCAGCACATGATCAAGAGAGGGATGAGGAACCCAAAGATAGTCAGGAACATGCTATAGATGAGGCTTTTTGCAGGGTCTCCAGAACTTGCATAATCAAGACACCTGTAATTATTGGCAGGTGTTAGAGGCTCAAGGAAATGCACCAGTGGGAGCAGCTCCAGGATCACCCCAATCCATATGGCTATGGACACCAGAACAGCTGTTTTCTTCTTCTGTAGGATGTGGTCCCTGAAGGGGTGTTTCATGAGCATGTACCGGTCAACGCTGATAGCAGTGAGGAAGAGGATGCTGCTGTACAGATTGGCATGCAGCAGGAATCTGTTGCTGTTGCACAGGATGCCCTCCTTTGCCCACTGATCTCGGGAGTAGCTGTTCACCAGTATTGGCAGAGTGCATAGAAATAACAAATCTGACAGGGATAAGTTAAACAGGTAGATGTTGCCACTTTTCCATTTTTTCAGGCAGAAAATATAGCCAAACACCACGATGGTGTTTCCAATGAAGCCTAAAATGAACTCAAGGCTGTACATCGTGGGGAGATAATACTTTTCTAGGACTCTGTTTGTCAACAAGCAGCCACTGGTCTCGTTCACAGCCTGGAAAGTTAAAAGGAAAAAAAAAAAAAAACCAGCAAAAATGAGTAAAAGACAATTTACATTTTATATTGATGTTGTAATCAGTGAATACAGCCTCATGTTTCATTCCAGCCAGTGGACCTCAAAGAATGCCTCTTGCACATGGGATTTGTATTTTCAGCTACTGACCAGAGTTATGAACAAGATGAAAACTTGCTTGAGCAAAGACCTGTGTGAGGAGTTTGAAGTAAGAGCAGCTCTTGCAGGCCTCTGCCACGACATCCCAGCTGCTGCTCGGCCAAACCCACAGCAGTGCCAGTGGCCAGGAAAGTGAAACTGGCCTCTCAATGTCTTGTCAGAGCCCTCGCTGGAAGTCATCTGTCCCCGTTACCCAATGCTGGTCCCATGAGTCCTCATTCACCACCAAAGCAGAAGCTTGCTGTCAAGGCTCATGAAAGATGAGCTCATTAGCAGCAGTACAGACACACTCTGACAATGCTACTCAGAATTCATTAGGAAGCCAGGAGAGATTGTTTATTAAATTAACATTTTTGCTGGTAACTGGGTACCAGAATGCCCAGAAGATGTCTCCTGTGCACCCTGCCAGAGTTTTCTAGGAAGCTGTGCCATGTGTGAGCTTGCCTGAGAACAAATTTTGTTTTCTTTTTTTTTTTTCTAAAAGTTGATTTTAAAAATGCTTTCAGCTACAGGGAAGGAAATAGAGCAGGATCTCAATGGTTCACCCCACTCCCTCCTCAGCAAAGGCACCCACCTGCACCACAGGGAGCTACAGGACACAGGCAGCTTTCAGTAAGAGCCAAAACTAAAGTGTCAGCAAACAATTAGAAAGCAGGGAAAACAAAATGCTATAGATCAAAACTGAACTCAAGCTAACTCAAGCATTTTCAAAGGTGTTCTGGTGCCCACAACTTGTTCACAGGTCTCTGCCCTCAAAGCACCGTATTTTAAGGATAGATCATGAGGAAAAGTACAGCATACCCAAAACTTCATAAAGTTACCTCCAGCAAGTCTTTACACTTACTCAGCACCCCACAGGAGACAGAAATGCTACCGAGTATTCGCTTTGCTCAGAGTCACCTCACCTGGACACCCACCGAGCCAGGGCTGCTCAGCTCTTAAGGAGAAGCTCAACACCTGAGTGAGGTTTTAAATCTAGAAACCACAACGTAGTGTAATGTTATTTACATTAGCACTGTAAATAACAATAATCATTTAACAGTTCCTGTCTTGATTTAGGCAAGGTTGTTAGAAAAAGGCTGAATGACGAATTTTAAGGTAAGTAGATAAAGCAGTTAAAGGTTCACGCAGAAATAGGCTCACTAGAGGTACCGAAGAGGCTGCAAGGAGCCGGATCCCTTACCATCCCCAGGGCTGCGGGTGCTGTCTCCCCGCCGGTGCTCTGGGACCATGTCCCGGCGGAGCGCTGGGATCCCGGGTCCAGCCCCCGCCGCCGTCACGCCGAGTTTGCGCAGGATTCAGTCATTAATGAGTCAAGGCGAAAGCGTGATCGCTTTCTGAGATCTCTGACTGAGCAGCACAGGGAGCAGATGCCTGGGAGGATGGAGCTGCGAATGTGTGCCGAGGGGAGATGCAAACAGCTCTTCTCCTTTACAGGGTCTGTTGGGAAACTGCTTGGGGCAGATGAAGGCGTGTGGAGGGAGAAGACAGTGCTCCCTATCCCATGCCCCGAGAGATGCCGAGGGGCTGCAGCAGGGCACAGCTGCTGGCTTGTGCCCTGCTCACACGCAGTCACCCTAAGCTCTGGAGCAGCCTCTCTTGCTGCACTCAGAGACCAACAGAGCAGCTGCTGCAGCTCCGTGACAATCCCACAGGTCGTAAACCAATTAAACAATATATTTTAATTATTTTACAGCACAGCACTAAAGAAGAGCATTTAGTTTTCATACAGTAACACATCACCGCTCCAAAGCTTGCTTTTTCATTCAGCATTGCTATATAAATTATTGGCAAAGATTAAAAAATAGTAAATGCTGCTAATGCAGAATGACCCAGCTCCACAGTGACTAATGCTCCTGAACTATCTCGTTCCACCTTCCTACCATGGGCAGGAACACCTTCTACTAGACCAAGTTGCTCCAAGCTCTGTCCAGCTTGGCCTTGAACACTTCAAGGGATGGGGCAGTCACAACTTCTCTACCTTTTTTAATCGCCTTTCCTTTGTTGTGATGTACTCCACTGTTAGCAAATATTAATGCTATTAATAGATATAAAAAGCTAGTATAGCTTTTCTTTGCAGATGAAACCAATAAATTAGTTCAGATTTAAGCATTACGGAAGCTGATTTAAAATTTCCCCCATGGCTAATAACCAACACTGGCTTCTCATTTACCAGCTTTTAAATATATTGTTCATTCAGGCAACTGCTGTTGCACTTACGGATCAAGCGGGGCTGAATAAATGGAGCATTTCTTCCTTCCTGCTACAGTAACACCTCAAAGAACTGGTGAGAGAGCAAGAAATGTTCCTTAACGTTATTTCAGTAGATTCAGCTCTGTGATTGTTGCATCAGTCCATTGTGTTTCTGAGCAGAGATTTCTAACACTTGATTATTTTGAGGTTTTCCCAATCACACAAGCTGGCACCTGTAATTCCATTGCCTTCCAGCAGTCCTATCCATAAGGAACACCTGAACTAGGTCTCAGCAGCAGTCTCTGTGGTTGCTGGAGCAGTCAGTGCCCAGTGTTCCCAGCCTGGTGCCTTGGGCCGTGCTGGGCAGCTCTGAGTGCTCCTTCTGGCATGGCACACTGGAGACATGTTGGTCTCTGCTGGGGAGGGTTCAGCCAGGACTCCAGCCAAACTTGGTGTGAGGAACCAGAACCAAACCCAAGAGCTCAATGGGGCAACTCATAATGGCAGCACTGGGGCCCCTCTGTGAGCCCTTAACAGGAACAATGGCTGGGCTGAGCACAGCAGCAGGACTACCCTGCATTTCCCAGCAGAGAACAACCCAACCAACAGCTCCAAAACCACCAAAGACCAAAATGATAGTCAACTTCTGTTTCTTGTGGTTTTGTCGGTGTTTGGGTTTTTTTGTGTTTTGTTGTTGTTGTTTGTTTGTTTGCTGTTGGGGTTTTTTTGTTTGTTTTGTTTGGGGTTTGTTTTGCTTTTTTTTACAAACTATAGTACTTCAGCAAAATGTTAAGGACTCTTAAGCAATGGATAATGGGGAAGCCCTGACTGCTGGGGATGCTTTGAGGATGATTTATTTCCTCCTCCACTCACAAGCACGAACTTCATTTTCTTCATACACCTACCACTGCACTATGTTTTGTACAGAAGACAGAGGAGCTGGAGAACCGGTGACCAGCTTGGCATCCTGGGAGGGTTTGATCCCTGTGACTGGAGCTGGCTCCTCTACAAGCTCCATGCAGGGCCATGAGTCTCACTGTGGGGCTGGCAAGGCTAAGCTTTGTCCTTGACTGTCAAACGTTAAAACCCACCTCAGTCTCTGTTGGGAGACAGACCAAAGTCTTCCCTTGGGGTGGTTTGTCCTGTTTTCTGGTGTGGATACATGAGTTGCTAACTGCAGCTCCAGCCTCTCCTGCCAGTGACACTGATGGTGCAATTTTCACTGTCTCATTTTGTGCCTTACCAGGCAGTTCCAACCCCAAAGGTCTATTTTAGGACCCTAAACAAAAATATATACACTCCAATCAATCATGAGTCCATATTTAGGTGCTGGTGCTTAAGAGACATTTACTTCTGTTTCCAAAAGAGTCCTATAAACTCTACAGCAGGAGAGTGGCAAGAGAGTCCTATAAACACAGCAGGAGAGTGGCAATTTTTTGCTGGCATTGTTGTTTAGGACACAAATTTTTCTTCTGCCTTACAGTTAGGCATTGAGTGCTGCCGTGTCCCTGATGTAGCGAATGCCTGAGCCACAACAGAGTAAACAGCGTGGACAGGGAGGGTGTCCCAGGTTTGCTCCACCTAAGCTGACACAGGCAACTCCAGTATCCCTGAAGGGAGTCAAAGCCAACTTACTCAAGCCAGTCTGGGTAACAGCAGTGCCACCTGCTGAGGGATGAGTTGTGAGCATGTCCTCTCCAACACAAGCATCCTCTCTAAATGGTCTCTTAGGCAAGGCTTTGTATGCAAAATTCTTGTGGACATAACCCTAAGACTGTATAGAAAGTCAGACCAAAGGTGTTGCTTAACAAAACCCCAAAGCCCAAGTTTCCTCAGGAATACTAAGAGGCTATGAATTCCAAATGCAGGATGCCTGCTGTCAGCACATAGGAGCCCAGTTCATGGGCAAGTGTGGGATGTGCTGGCAGTGCTGCAGAGAGAGAGCCGAGAAACAGCTTCCAAACATGCTGGGAGTGAGCACATGTGCACACAATCACATCCAGAGGGTGCACAAACATGCAAGGAGATCAACTCAACCACTGCCAGCTCCTTCCTCAACAGCCCCACCCCAGCATTACAATATTCACATTAACAGTAAGCAGCAGAAGTAAAACAGCTCTGAGGGATTGCCTTGGGCTGTCTGCAATAGCCACCCTTTAACTTCATCATACCTGCTATTGCTTCCCCAATAAGTGAGACACTTGAGTGACAAAGCACATTGCATAGGAATCAAAGACAAGTTTAATTTTTTATGTTCAGCTTAATAAAGACGAAAAACACAGCAATCATCCCGTACACATTCCATCTGAATAGGCTGCACGTACTCAGGAAAAATAAGCCAGCATTATTGAAGATTTGGTATCTTTTATGCAAAAGAAAAGCAGGATACATGAAGTACATGCTCATGGTTCAATTTGCTTAAACCAACAGCCAACCTGTGTGTCCATGTTTCAGTCAAAAGTTTTTATGATTTATATTTAACACACAAAACATTTACACAGAGGTTACTGGTTACACACATTCAGCTGAACTGTTTCTTTTTCAAGTCTATAAAGCTACTAAACTAATTTTTCTTTTAAAAAATCATATGTAAAAACTGCTAAACAATTTTAAGGACAATTAGAACACACAGTACATGATTTATTAGGTAAGTAGAGCATGGACCATGCAGCAGCACTATTGTAAGGCTGGGACCTTCGCAGCTTCCCTTTTCCTGATGAATATCCAGTGCTGTTTGTTTCCCTGCTAGTTCAGGGATTAGAGAAAGTGAGTAGGAGTAAGAGGTGCTTTTTTAAAAAACAAACACAAGCAAATACACACACAACACAAAAAGCCCAAAACACACAGTTTTTCAGCCATCCCACTGAGTTTCCAAGTACTTCCCTCGAGCTGTGCTGGGCAGGGACAGCAGCCCCAGCCCAGCCACTGCCTGCTCTGGGCAGGTCCCACCAGCTGGCTCATGCCTGGGCCTGGTGCTTCTATTCACCACATCACCCTGGCAGCAGTAGGGCCTTGCTGGCACATCCTATGGGACACAGAAGCTGAAGGGGACAGGGAGAAAGCAGCCACCAAACTCCTGTGTGCTCACAGTGACCTGGCTCATTGGCACATGCCTGTGGTACAAAGATATTGCAATAGGAAGAAAGAAGCAGCAATAGAGACAAGACACCAAGTCGCAGAGGCTGTAGGGCCAGAAGGAAAACCCCACAGCAGACCCAGTAGTCTGGGGTTTGAGGGTCAGACAACAGAACTGGAAGAATGCTCAGATTAGAATCAGACTGATTTCCTGCCAAAGAAGACGAGAAACACTCTGGTCCCTTGTGATGCCCTGCAGTGTTGGGAGACAGCGATCACGGCCAAAATCTGATACAGCTCTACATTCTCATCACACCTGGTGGACATGAGACAGCTCACAGATTCTCATTTACCCAGTCCACATATCTGTTGAACAGCCGGTGCCCCACAGCCAAGTCGAATGGCCACAGGATGAACGTCAGTGCCCCATGAAAGGCGTCCTGGGCATGGTCGTGTGTGACCTGCACGCCCGCTGCCCGGAGCCGCTGGGCGTACATCACCCCGTCATCCCGCAGGACGTCGTGCTCACAGGTGAGGATGTAGGTGGGGGGCAGCCGGCGGAGCTGGATGTCACTGGCCAGCAGTGGGGACGCCCGCAGGTCCAGGAACCCAGGGAACCTGTGTGCCAGCTCAGCGCTGCCATAGGTGGGACCCCTGTACACATGAGCTTTCCTCATCTCCTCAGGCAGCAAGTGGCTCCAGTTCACAAACTGGAACAAGTGGCCAGACTCAGCAGGGACGTGCCTGTTGGAGGCCATTGCCTCCCTGAGAGAAGGATCTGACGTGAAATACTCACTCCAGAACCTGACCATGAGAAACCTGGACAAGACAGGCTTGTTTTCATTGTCTCGGTAGGACGGCAAATCTAGGTCTAGGGCCTGCAGAGCAGGGTAGATCAAAATTTGGGCTTTGAGCTTGGTTTTGACTTCAGGGTCCTCCAACAGCTGTAGAAGAAACCAGAAATAATTACAAAGAGACAATGAAAGTGTTGATTTTCCCACACTAACAGAAGATCTGAAGTAAGGAATTAAAACATACATTTTACAACGTGAGCAAAGTAATATTATCAATAAAACCAGGATAAAGAAATTCTGAATCCATAGGCAAGTCACCTAAAAGAGAGTGCTGTGCTAAAAATTCTTGAACGTCAAGTACAATTTCGTTTTATTTCTTATGTTGAAGGATAACAATGTTTGGGAAAGACTTTTTGAGGCTTGGATGCTTTCCGAAGTAGTGAGAAATGTTTTTTCTATAACTACAGAAAATTTCTATTCTTACATAATGAAAATTTCAGGTTTTTGAGTCTCCTTTAATGATTTCACACAATTTAGACCTTGTCCATCTGTTTGGTTTTTAAAACTGAGGTGTTACAACCAAAGCAACTGCAATTCTGTGCATTTTAGAGATGTGACAAATAAAATGTGATGAATCGAACACCGACATTTCTTATATGTCATTATTTGTCCCTCTTCACTAATAATTTTTTTATTTTCTCCCTCATCTTCTGCCTTCAGCATCCATGACAAATTCACCACCATTTTCAGTGAGATTCATACAATCCAAACAACTTCACAAGAGCAACAACATAGTGTTGACTTTATTTAATAAACCTGAGTGTAAAAGTGCAAAAGGCACCTAACTGTGTGATCAGACACCGGAACATTTAGTGAGGGTTTTTTTGTTTGTTTTGAGTTTTTTTTAATCTCCTGCTATTTACATCTTTATGAGTCAAATAGTTAATTTTGACCATATCTAAACTAGTCAACATGTACTTAAGTTTAGAGCCATGTATGCCCCAGTTAGAAGGCAGAGGGTCTTTTTTAGGGTATGATGGGTCTGGATGACACCATAGCTCCTCTGATGACATTCAATGGCTCAGGCACACTTGCTTGCCTGGTCCCTGTGAGCCCTAGGATATTCCTGCAGGCTGTGGGATGTTCTGTGTGCACAAACCATGAGAGCAGCACATGCTTTGAACTGAGGTTTTTGTTAATGGTCATGAAATGACAAAAATAACAACTTTGGGCTTGCAGACAGTCTTTAGTAGTACCTGTTGTGCCACAGCTGCAGCCAGGTTGCCCCCTGCGCTGTCCCCTGCAACACAGACCCGTGTGGGGTCCACCCCATACTGGAACAGGACCTTGCTTTGGAGGAAGAACTTTGTCACTGAGTACACATCTTCAAATGGGATGGGGAAAGGGTGTTCAGGGGCCAACCTGTAGCTGGTGGAGGCAAGAGGAGCATGTTAGTCCGTGCTTCTAATAAAGAGAAAGGCTTGCTAACAGCTGCCTGAGCTGGAGAATGTTTATTATTTCCGTGCCCACTGAAGTGGGAACTATCTATCCAGGAGGATCCAGTATTTTAGTACCCACTCATCTTCATAAAGCCAAAATAGCCACTGACGCCAACTCACCACTACCACCCTGACAGCCACTGTTCACAAATGCTTATAGCCAGCAGGAAAGCACATGATCAAAGACAGACGTACTACAAAATTAGATTAATTGAAACAGAATAATTTTTTCCAAACCCTCATCCCATTTGGAAGAAGGATTTCTCTTACTTGACTGACACCACAACAGCATTTAGCTCACTTGAAATCCGCCGTGACATGAGATCGTAGGATTTCATGCCTGAAATGAAACAATTACTTGAAACCCCAGTACTAGTGAGAATGGACACACACACAACCGCATGTTCCTCTTGGCAGAAGCTTTCAAGTGACTTTCCCAAACCTCCATCTGCTTTTAACTCATGACACAAGTTCCCTGACCATCTCTGTGGCAATTCCTATAAAACGAAAGGCAAGCGCTTGACACGGGCTGTTGACATCCTCCATACAGATCCCTGGTATCAATGGAGAAGAGCTTACCTGCATCTCCCAGGCACCAACCCCCACCGTGGAAGTAGACCATGGCCCTCTTCAGCCCGTCAGGTGCCCTTCTGGGCAGGTACAGGCGGACGGCAACATTGCTGAACTCGGTGTCTGTCACAGTGACATTTTCATCGGATGTGACCGCGATGGTTTCAAGAACTGCGATCAACCTCAAGCCCTCCATGTAGTGCATCAGCCCCAGCAGATCAGCAGCCTTGGCCTAAGACAAGAGAAAACTGTGCAGCCTTACTCTCAGATTAAATTTCCATTAAGCCATTTGATGCTCTGTACAACCCTGTAAAGTTGCTCTAGTAGTCGCTACAACAGGCCTGGATGTATTCACTGATTGGAACTCGGCAGTGAAACAAGCACTCAGTGACTGTCCTTCGCACCATGTTACCAGCTGCCCAGCAAGGGCAGAGCCCAGCACTCACACTGAGGTTGCTGGTTTGTGCCTGCACTCAGACTCATGCTGCTCAGTGTTTACACAGGTCACCTCCACAACCCAGTGTCCAGGTCAGTGACCTGCCAGCACCAGCACAGGGATCATGCCACAGAGAGCCACTGACAGGCCACCCACAGCTCCTGTGCCGGCCACCAGCATCAGCATGGTATGGGAATGGCACAGGGATCACACTGTACAGAGCCACTCACAGCCACCGCACTGCTGCCAGAATTAGCACCCCAGCTCCTACACCACTGTCCCCAGCAAAGGTACATGACCTACTTCCCATCTCAGCCTCCTCCCTGCCTCATCACATCACAATTGTAAGTTGAGTAATAAGGCCAAGTTCTTACATGTTATCTGAAGGTGAAAAACAGATGAAACTCAGAGCAGGTTTGAGTTTAAAAAGAAATAAAATAGCTGAGCCCAGTACAGAATCTATTGAAAGCTGTCTTCCAAGAGATGCTTTCTCCTCCACAGGAAGAATGTGAAACACCCACACTGTAACTGATCACCTCTGACAAGTGAAACCTCTGGCATTCAGACTTTGATGGTGTCAGTCATGCAGTCTGACTCTCCTTGGTTTGCTTGTTTTATTTTTCAATAACACACAACTCAGCCCTTGCTGACAGCAGCTGACAGTGATTGTCACTGAATTTACCAATCACCTCTCCCCAAAGGCTTGGAGCAGGTGATGTCAAGAGGAGCCCTGCCAATCCCAGTGGGCTGGAACTGGGATGGAGATCAGTGGGCAGTCCATGGCACACCACAAAGGGAAAGACAGGTCCTCACCATCAGTTCCATGAAAACAAACACAGGTGCCACAACTGCAGTTTTAGCCACAACATTTATACAGTTTATGTAAATACTTCTAAGCTATTGTCTTTTCCCCATGTCTCAAAAAATCAAATACATGTGTCAAAGTGAGTCCTGCTGTGACTCCACTGAGCTTGTGAAACCTCCATGGTGGAAGGAAGGCCCTGAGTCCCAGCACTGAAGATTTTCAGTGCTCTCAGACCTGTGTTTTCCACAAATGGACAATTTGCATTGTGGAAAACCACTGGGCTGCTGCCTGTGGTTTCCAGTCCATTATCATATGGAAATGAAAGAAAATTGTGCCCTCATCTGAAAATCCTCATTGTCCAATTGTGAGATTATGGGGTGTTACAGGTTAACAAGAAAACCAACACTTTGGGGTTTGGGATCTTTGTGCTTTGGAGAGCATTTTCCACAGTCACTTCCTCCCTCTTCCACAGAAGAGCAGAGCAGCAAGAACAAAACCTCTGAAACATATGGAGGAGGGAGGGAGCCAGGCTATGCCTGGACAGGTAGAGCATCCACATGTCTTTCAGTGGCTCAGTTAAGAGGTGATATTCCAGATCGGACATCCTCCAGGGAAATGGTGCCTAAAATCAGAGGAGGAGACAAAAAAATTGCAAAAACAAATTAATAAAGGAGAAAAGAAAAACAGTACTTTAATGGGAGTTTCCAGGGTCCAGGAGCAATGACAAGAGAGCGAGATCACCTGATCCCTTTACATTTATAAGCTTTGAAAACCTACCCCCCTAATGCTACCCAACCAAAGTTTGTCTTGAACCAATGTTCTCAAGATGCCCAACCAGAGACCTACTTCCCTAATGCCACCCTTAGGTCCCCCTCCCAGAGCCTCTCTAGCAGCTCTGGGCCTCAGCGTTTTCTCTTGCCACTCCCCTTATCTACAGAAAGAATGCAAACTTTGCTAGGAAAGGCCTGGTAAAAACCTCTTTAAGTGAGTCCATACAAGCCAGCTAGAATTCTAGAAATACGAAAAAAATCCTAGGGCATCAGAAGCTCCTGTCAACCCAACATAGACATGGGCAGTTTGTGAGTGGAGCTGGAAAGAGCTTGAATCTGGGCTCCAAGCTTCTGGGCTTCCTGGATTTCTGAGGAGCCAGGCAGAGGAGGAAGGGAGCTTTGGAAGGATGTTACAGAACCAGCAAAGATGCTGTATTGCATTTTATACTTTCTTCACGTTTCAGACAGAGGGCATGGAACACTTCCTGAAATACCTGAAGCACTTTCTGCTCAAGCACCACAGCAAGTGGTGGGTTCATTCTTAGAGGCTGTTCCTGACATGGGACATGGACAAGGAAAGAGAGACATTCCCAGCCTCTCTGCTGCAATGAGACCAGCACAGGGAATCTCAGCACACCGAAGGCTAGGCACATCAGTGACCCCCAGCAGGGCTGAGGTCCTGGGGGTTCCCCAGGACCTACCACAATGGAGGAGGTGGAGATTTGTCATTTCGTGGTGCTCTTGGCACATCCTTTTGGGAGCTGGGAGAGGATTCTACTGCTCAGGGCTGCTTGAGGGTGGCAGTGCTAATTCTCTTTGTTCAAATCAACATCAGGATGTCAGAACAACTGAAAGAGGGGCCCCTCTGCAAACGCAGACTTAAGTGACTACGAGGTACTGCCCTGCAATCAGATGACCATTCAAGATATATTTAGGACAATTTAGAGCCACCTCAAATCTAATTTGCAGCAATGTAGCTCCAGGTAGGCTGTGGCTGTCTCCATCCAAGTCCCTTGGGATTACGATTCCATAGGAGATCAGGATAGACTTACAAAATGCCTGCCCACAACACCACTGTGGGGAATAGGCTCAGGCTTCACAGGCAGCTAGGACAACAGCACCACAGACACCATCTCTGTGCTCATCACAACAGATGATCTGCCAACACAAAGACAATGCTCCTGCCACCGGCACTGCCATGCTGAGTGCCACAGTCTGACCAAGCAAGCAGGTACCAAGTGTGCCTGGGCAACGAGCTCCTTGTGCCCAGACCTTACTCACAGGGTCCCTCCACCAAGAGACTTAGGAGGGGAAACAGCAAGGCAGCACACCAACAGTACAGTCTACAGACTCTCTCACCACTTCGAAATCCCCCACCACCTCAAACTTCAAAATCAAAAGAAGTGAGCAGCAAAGAGTCCATGACACACACAAAAAAACCCCTTATCTCTTCTCTTTCTCCTGACTGGACAACCATGACAAGGCCTCCCCTGCCAACAAGGGCTGTCTCACACAGAGATGGCTCTGGACATCAACAGGGACTTTTAGATACGCTCCAGAGTGATGTTTAGGAGAAATCCCCAAAGACTATACACTTTTGTCTCCACCAGAAATTCATAAAAGATGTGTCTCCCAAACATTCGTGAAAATCACACCCACCAAATTGTCTTTTCTGTCATTCCAGTTAAAAGTCCAAATGACCACCTTTGGAGCCAACAAGCCCAGGTGCTGGTGGCTGCAGCAGCCCAGCCTCCCAGCAGTGTCCCCTCAGCAAACCCAGCAGTGTCTCCCCTGCCTCCTTAGACCCTCCTTTTATTATACCTTACTGCCTAAAAGAAAAACAGTTTCAAAACATTCGTAGCTACCTAGGAAGGTCTTTGCAACATGTAGTCCTCCTCCTTCCCAAAAACCTTTATCTTTGACCTTGTTTTCAGGTTTCCACTACGCTGCTACAGCCACATTGTACAGCAGGGACAAGCTGGGTTCAAACCAGCTCCCACTTAATGCATCTCAGAGATGAGAGCTCCAGCACCACTATTTGCACGGGTGTGCAGCCTCACAGACCATTGACATGTGTTGAAAGTGGGTGTGTAATATGACTGAAGCGAAGCAGAAGCCAGGGATGTAGAGCATACAAAAATAGTACAGAGGGACACAGACCACACTGTCACTAAATACTGACCTAGAACTGCAGCCAGGGTATAACACCAGTGTCTGTCTAGGCTGTGACACACGGCTCTACACCGCTGAGTTAGAGACCAGTTTTTGGTAGGCAAGATCAGAATGGTATTAAAAGAAGTTTTATTCCTATATATATATATATATATATGGCTTAATCTCTACATGGTCTAGCACTGTCAATCCTATAATTAGCTTTGCATAGTTTTTAGGCTCATTCTGTGAGTAGGATCTCCATGAAACCACAAAAATAAATAGTATCTAAGAGCAGCTGTAGTTTTCCCTCTCCTGACACCCAACACTGCCAAGGGAGCTCAGTACACAGGGCTGAAAATCAGGAATTATTAAAGCCATAGTGCTTCAGCTGCACAGGACTGTAAAACAAAAGAATCTTGTCTGTGTTTGTCAGTCTACAGTCACTATACCACACCATATTCCAGTTACTCTAAATGGTCTTTTCTCAAGATTACACAATTAAATCTTTTCTGTATTTCTTTATATCATAGTTACCCTAATTTAGTGCTTAATTTCATCTACTACAGTCCTTCACTTAGTATAATACCATTTATATGTGACATGCAGCATGACACATATGTATTGCCTTGTCTCTGTGAGCCCAAGAGGAACGAGAACCACCCCACTCCACAGCTCTCCCCAGCCAGCCCGGCACCAACTCACCAAGTGCTGGACGGTTTTGAAGGCAGCCGAGATGAACATCACTGTCCAGGGCTCCGCCAGTTCCTCGGGGATGGGGGTGTAGATGGAGTAGGCAAAGAGAGCTGCGAGGAGGCAGAGCCAGAGCAGCTTGGCCCCCATCTCTGCAGGCACCACTCTTGAGAGCTGGTGGAAGCAGCCTTCACCGACTTTGAACAGCCACAATAAGCACAGGGCAAAGTTAATCCCGTGGGTTTTTTGGGTCTTGGTCAGGAAGTGATTTGTCACCAGATCACCCGGGGCAGAGGTTACTTCACGATCTTGCTGTCATGAAAACATTTCCCTAGCAAGGTATGCAGGCACTGGGAATGACCGAGCTGACACAGCAAGCCTGGATTAAACACTGAGGCTGCACACCCAGTACCTGTCCCTGCCCTTGGCAGCAGCAGCCAGCCCCAGAGAAGGGAGAGGTGATGAGAAATGAGGGGCAGGACGTAGCTGCGAGCTGCCACGCAGTGGCACCCAGATGCAAAAAGATGTGTTGAATATTCAGGAGCAAAGAGCTGCCATTCTGTAAGGCACCAGACCAACCAGAGCCCGGGAGACTGCCATGCCCAATGGGGCAGCAGCTCAAGCACAGCCCAGCTCGCAGGGATGCTTGGTGGGATCAGCTCATGGCAGCACCTGACTCACTGCCACTCCTCAGGCAGGAACTTGCACCTCCTGCTCTGGCAAAGACACCTTCGCCTTGCACAACGCACCAAGCTCTTGTGCAATAGTAGGGTTGGCAGATAAAACAATCTTTTACAGGGCAGGGTTTCTGGTTAATATTTGACAGATCAGATTTAATTGCCACTATTCTCAGGACTAAAAGATTTCTATGCATCTTCCAGAGGCCACCACTTCTGCACAGGATAGACAACTAGGATTAAATTCAAACAGGTAATAATTTCACCAAGGAAATGCTACAAGTGTGGGCATGCACACAAGGAGGGGTGAACAGAACAGCTGCAGCACCAGGAACCTTGCTTTAGGTTTTTACCTTTTCAGTTTAAAATTTGATTTATTTCTTTTGCCGGAGTTCTACTAACAGCAAAGCACCACAGCCATATATTCTCATTCTGAGCAGCCCATGAGGCTGGAATATCCTTTCAAAAGGCTGAAAACTGAACCATGTGCCACCAGGACAAACACAGAGGAGGAACAGACCTTTGTCAGAATTTCAGATGCTTTCTTTAAGTTCTGGGCACCTCCAAACTATCCAAAAGTTTTAAAACTTCATCTGTGCTTTCCCTCCTCAGCCAGGACTGTGCTCCCTCCTTGGTCCTTCTGTAGTACAACAGCTGGATAAAGCATAACGTTCTACAGCAAAACCAAAAGAAAACACAGCTCTGCCATCACCTGCCCTGGAAGCCAGCACCAGATGCTGGGGAGAGGGACAGGTAAGCCCAGCCTGACACAGGTACCACGGCCCCACGTCCCAGCAGCAGTGACACGTGTACACAGGCCAGCAAAACCATCCTTTCTTTTGCACAGCTCAGATCTTTTCTCAGGGGCTGTGAGGAAGAACATAGATAAAGGAGCAGACTTCAGGTCACAGAGGAATGTAGCCCTGTTCTACAGGCCACATGTTCCTGAGCATGAGCAGAAGTGTTGCTTTCACTGGCTGTGACCTTTTTCCCCTTGGTTGGACAGGAGAACCTGGCCTCAGGTCACTGGACAACTAATATAAACAATATAGTCTGATATATATTTCTGTAACTGCGCAAGAAGAAGAGCAGACATATTCTGACTTTCTTAGAAGGCAGACATATTCTGACTTTCTTAGAGAGCAGACATGTTGAGAGCAGACCCTCTGCCTGGTCAGACACCTGGCCAGAGAGAGCCTTGTGTCCAGGGTTCTCCAGGCAGTCTGCCTGGGGAAGCCCTGGATGCAGAGTCTGCTGGTAGGTATTAGAGCTTTTGCTAGTGCTTAGATGCCTTAGTTCTCTCTGCATAGATATTAGCCTTCTTATAGATAAATAAAGCTTCTGAACATTTCTTGGAGTCTACCCTCTCGTCGTTATGCCTCACGGACGACACCCTAAACACCATAGAGGAAGAGAAGGCACAGCCTGGTGATGGGGAATTGAGGACAAAGCCCTCTCCTGTCCTATGCCTCCCCAGGAGAGATGGGAGCTCCCAGGACAACAGCTCTGTGTGACCACCACTCACTGCTCCAGCATGGACAAAGGGCACAGAGGAAGATATGGCCAGACCTGGAACCACCACAAAACTGATGCTTTACTTTGTTGCACTTAAAAAGGGTTTCCCCCTCCTTCCACGCTGGTCTCCAGAGGGAAGCACAGCGATGCAGCAACAGATACGGCTCTGCTCTCTCTCTGCCCCGAGGTCACCTTTGGCTTAGGCCAAAGCTAAAGGTGCTCAGCCTTCAGAGACCAACATCTCATCTTCTGGCAGAGTCATCCCCCTGCCTCCCAGTGAACTGCCCCAGCAGCCTTCCATAATCCACAACACTCCTAGATAAAGGGGCTCATAAGCTGAACTCACCATTCACCCAAGGGAACCCTAAAGCATCAGATACAATATGGGAATGCTCTTACACCAATTTTAGTAGAGCCCTTTCAGGGCTCCCTTTCAAAGAGATCAGCTGGGACAGCATAAGACTCCTCTCAGATAGAGGATGGGGTACCAAATGAGACACATGATCATTAAACTCCAGCTCAGTCCCGTGCAGCGACTACCCCTCATGTCACACCCAACACCAGCCTCCATGATGCCAACACTCTCCAGAGCCTGCACCAGAACCCACCACTGCTGGTTTGCTGCACATCACCTACTCTCCCACCACTCAGCTTTCTGAGCAAACAAACATTTGGCTTAGTCTTTTTCATCCTTATTTATTTCATTAAATAAGGTTAGATAGGGCTTGGCCAATCTGGCCTAGTGGAAGGTGTCCCTGTCCAAGGCAGGGGGTTAGAATGAGATGAACTTCAAGGTCACCTCCAGCCCAAACCATTCTGTGATTATATGGTGCTGAAACCTAATTTTTCTGCTCCTCCTGCATACAGCAAACACAGAGCCATGTAGCATGCCCTCCTTGCCACTTTCTGCTTTCCCATGTATACCAAGCTACTGGCATTTCAGGAAAAAAACTGAACAAAAAAATTAATGCAAAGTTAAACAGACTAGAGCTGTTCATAACATCAATCCCTCTTCACCTCTTCCACCCTCTTGCAGTTCCACTTACTGTACTCTCACAGCATTACAAGCCCTTGCTTTGTCTGTCATAATTGTTCAGTTTGGAAAAAAGCCCTCAGACCATAGAGTCCAACCACTCCCCCAGCACTGCCAAGGTCACCATTAACCTGTGTCCCCAAGTGCCACAGTTACAGATCTGTTAAATCCCTCCAGGGATGGGACCTCCAACACTGCCCTGGGCATCAATGCCAGGGCTGGACAACCCTTCCAGAGAATAATTATTTCCCAATATCCAATCTAAACTGGCCCTGAGGTTTAGGTATCCTGTACTACCCTGTGAGCTGAGCACGTCACTGCTGTGGTAGTGGCTGGATTCAGGGTTGCTGCTGAAAGTGACAGCACCCCAGGGCTGCTTCAGTGTTCAGTAGAAACAATTTGACCCCGTGATGGCAGCAGTGGTTTTTTACATCCACAGTGAGAAGGGCCATATCTTTGCTGGGGTTTGGAGTGACAGCTCACTGAAATAGCTGCCGAAGGCTGGCAGGGGCACGCAGGCCCTGTGCCTCAGCAGGTCCATCATGCCCTGCTTCCCCCAGGTGGGTGACAGGAGGTCAGGGCAGTCACCACCCTGCACCTACTGGGAATGGAAGTGTTGGGCTGGGAACAGCCACCTATCCATACCAAATCCCTCTGGGCAGATCTCCAAGGGGTAAAGGATGGAGACATAGGCATTATAAGGAGATGTGGGGAAATAACACAACAGCCCCCCAGTGACCACTAGCAGAAACTTATCCCCAGCTTCAGCAGGAGAGGGCCAGATGTCCTGGGCATCTCTGACTGCTGGTGGCTGTCGCCATCCTACAGGGATGAAAGGGAGAGCAGAAACACTCCAGTTAGTTACCACAACAGCTACACACCAAAGCAATGTTTTTTGATCTCAATACAATATTGTAGGAAATAAAGGGAAAAGCCACAGGGAGGCAGTGCAGCCCTGCAGACCGTTTCCATTGCACCAAACGAGGGTACCCGAGGTCCCTCAAAACCCGGGAGGAACAGGAATACTAATTCATTCTGTCCTTCCCTCCTGGCAGGATGAGGACAGGCTGTGACCGTCACTTGGAGGCTGAAGAACAGGGGAAGGGACACGGCACAGCACTGGAGCAAGTGAATGTTGTCCATTTTTGCCTTTGGTCAATCAAGTTGCAACCTTGTAGCAAAAAGCAAAAATTACTTATGCTGCCCTTTAAAGCCTTTAATGGACACCCATTGACCAGTCAGTACAGTCAGACCAGCACGGGGCTGAAAATACCACTTGAACCCTGCAACAACTTACATTCAGAAGGCAATACTAGATTTCATACCACCCCACTAAGCTTCAGGCATTTCTGTTTTCTTTCTTCGTTGTTACTATCTGTACTTTTTGATAACACTTACAGGACTGGGAATTGACCTGTTTCTATAAAACAAAGGGATGGTGTCCACAGGACATTTTATACAAGAGAATTTGGATACTGCTTTTCCATCTGTTGCTTATTACCAAATTGCAAGTTATATAAACGGAAACAAATGTCTTATTTGACAACACATTCATACCCCGAACTGAAAAAAGCAATTCTCTGAAAACTTAAATAAGCTGAAGTTTAGCACAAGCAGTATTTCCAGACACAGGACAAAGCAGCAGCTCCAGAAACATGCTAGGTTCATGAAGGCATTAAAGTATCCAATAAAATATCTTCTCAGTCTGGAAAGCACATTATCATCAGGATAATAGAAGATTTGAAATAAGTCAGTGTTTTGCTTTGATGCTTTCAAAATGAACTCTTGTTTTCAAACATAAGATTTTTACTGTTCGGCAGGAAGGCAGCAACATTTTTGCTCTTTACTGTTCCTCTCCCAAGTGACATAACAGGCCCAGAGAAGCAGAGCTGCTGGGTGCACTATTGCACAAGAGCATCTCACTCTGAACCAACACAGAGACTGCTTTGGAGGCAGATGAGGACAGAAACCCCCTTACTGAGCACACACAGAACCAGAATCTAGTCACACTCTCAACTACCTCCACTGATTTCTGCTCTACCTAAAGTTTCATAGGTCAAAATAATTTAAGAAACCCAAATTTATAACAAGAATTCCATCTAGCTCACACTTCTCATTTCCAGCTTCTCAGTGTTCATGTAGTTCTCGTTCTTGCATAGTTTCCCGTTTTTACAACAATAAGCACAATTCCAGAATTCAAGATCCAACAGCAGATTGCTGGAACTAGATTTGCCATCCCAGGGGAACAGAGACTGGTAGAGAAGGGACCTAGGAGACAATCAGCAGGAATCTGACACAAAATTGAAGCAGTTCTGATAAAATTGAAGCCCAAGGCAGTCACATGGGAAGGGGAATGACCATCTGAGACACCGTGAACAGGAAAGAGACCATTTGGGAAACATTTGCAGCAAGTGAAGGTTTGGGTTTGTTTACTCAAACATGCCTCTGACTTTGTGAATGTGTACATGTACACAGCAGAAACACATGTTTAAGATTGAATTCTGAAATTAGGGATGGCTTGAGATTGAAGAGTCACTGAGCATTCCAAGAATGAGGAACAGGAGAGGCATTATCCAAACCAGAGGTCCACATCTTCTCCAACTGAGCTGCAATGGCATTTGGAGGATTAAACTGTGATGGTTTTGGCTGTTAAAGCAAACAGCCTCACTGTGGTGGAGATAAGACTGTCAACAAGGGTTAAATTGGTGAAGACATCACTGCCTTCCCACAGCATGTGAAAATACAGTCAGCATAACCATGGGGCCAAAGCAAAAAGCCTCCACCTCCTTCCTTTATTTCTCTACATCACATGGACAGAGAGGTATTTGAATTCACAGCACAAGCTCTCTATGGAAATAGCTTAGGGTTTCTATGATGTGTAGTATTCCGTTTATGAAGTCTAAGCTCAGTTGAGCACCTTCCTCCCAGCAACCTGAACATTTGATAACTGAGCTGGATGGAGCTCTGTATCCTTTGGTTTGAGGTAAAAATTCCTGATTGTGAAACTTCCCCTGAGGAGAGACAGCACCAGCCCCATGTTTCCTCTTGGGAGCGCTCCGAGAAGGTTTATGGATGCTTAGAGAATCCCTGTTTGCAGCTGAGCGAGGGCACCTGCACACCTCCTCTCAACCCCTGGACTCCTCTCTCCTGAGATTTATACTTCACACAGCTTTTAACAGGTATCGAGTCAACTACACATACATGAATTACTTTTTTTTGCTCTCATGTCTGCAACGTGTGAGGCAGAACCTGAGACCAGACAAAGAAGTCTTCCATCACTGGGTAACACACACCAACCAGGCTGCATTAATTAATATACTGTAAGCCATGGGAGCAGAATAAACCAGGAGGCACACTCTAAGCTTTTAGAGTAAGTCAGAACAAAAATTAGATCAATGCCTGTTCCCCATCAATCTGCTCTGAGCCGAGGAGGAACTTGAGAACCTGAAGACAGAGCAGAGGCACCCCTGGAACAGTCCTGGCCCTGCCCACAGAACATAAAGCAGCTCCCAGAACCCAACATCAAATCTGCTAAAGTTATTTTGTATTGCACAGGGACCGAGAGAAAGCATATGGTTTGTTCTTCAAATTACTACTTGATTCAAAAACAAAGACAATAAATAAAATGGGACATGAAACAAAACATGTTGAAAGCATCAGTTCTTGAGCCTTGGCTCTGGACATCCTTTTTCCCATATTACTGCCAATTTTTTATTCCGCATTTTATCCTCACAGGAATGTTTGTAGGCAACACATTTTGCAATACCACAAATATAACTCTTGTATTTGTCAGCTCTGCCACATGCTGCCTACCCTGATCAGAGTTAACTGTAATTCAAACTAGTCTGTGAAATGTTAAACTGAATAGTGAAGAAATTTGGCAGATATTGCTTTAGTAGATAGTATTTCTCAGTCTAAAATTCATTACATGACTTGTGCTGAATGAATACAGTGTCTCAGGGAAAGCGTGGACTTTTGGGATACAATTTGCCTTTCACTAAGATATACTTCATGTTTTTCTCCCCATAGATGTTTCTTATCCTATTTTTTCCCAAAGCTGTTTCTCCTGGTGCTGTAGGAGTTGCCCTGCTCCCACCTCCCCGCAGGGCCCTGCCAAAGACTCTTCCTTGCATAAGTCCTGCTGCACAGAACAAAGCTTAAACTACTGCCTAGACCTCATTTCTATAAAGTTTTTTCTTTCATTTTGTAAGCAAAAAATCTTTACTTTCTTAATTTGTTCCTTTTGTGAATAGGAGAGGGATAGGAAAACAACCAGGGGTAATTCTCACCAGCTGCTGGAAACACCAACACAAAAGACCCCAGAAACGTTTCTTTATGCAAAAGAAGGTCTGACCAAAGTGTCACAAATACTTGGCATTTGTAAGAGAAGGGTTAAAGCAAGCAAAAACATTTTGCTACTAGTTAGCCATCCCCTGAAGCTATCTCTACAGCAGTGCCAAGTGGAGGGATTTAAACACTTTCTACTGGAAAAATGGGGGCTCAGCCACAGTAAGTTACACAAGTGAAATGGGCATTAAATCATCTTACTGATCTTTGGAAGGTCTTGGTACTCTGAAGAAACAGGAGTCACATCCCATTTGCACCAATAGAAGGTCCATTCTGTGAATTACATTACCATTATAGAATCATGGGATGGCTCTGTGGGATCCTGGGTCCTCTCCCTGCTCTGGGGGTTGGTTTAGTAGCAGCTCTGTGCTATGAAGCTGTAAGTGCTGGCTGCTGCTTACCTTTAGTCAGAATTACACTCAAAAGCACCAGTTCGAGCAGTAGCTGCGTGTCCCACAGGTCTCACATGTGCAATGCAGTCACACACCTGGCAAACCTGAAGCCATCATGGTTTCAGCTTGTTTTCACAAAGATCATCACAGTGAAATGTTATTTCCCAATAACAGCAACTTTAAAGCAAACCTCACACTAGCATTCTAGTTATGACAAATAAAATCAGTCACTCAACTAAAATGAAATACAAAACTTAGAACTTGAACCCCAAATACCCTCATTTGGGGACATACTCCGCTCCTCTCCCCTTTGTTTTTCACATGCATTCTCAGCCAGACCCAGACATTCTGAACCAATGTTCTCCCAACATCTGCAGCCAGACTTGAGCTGAGAACTAGTGAAAATCTCAGGGAAGTCCAGGTCATGGAGCTTTGAATAAACTTCAATCACCACAGAACATTGACAGCTCAAACCAACGAACTGATGTTCACTCACCACAATGAGACAAGCAGAGAATGTTAATGCATGAGAGGGGACAGAATCATCCTGAACAACTCCGCAGCAGGGCTGTGTCTCCGTGGTCATACCAGATACCAGCCACATTTTTTCTCAAACATCCTGTGGGGCATTTAGGATTGTGGGTCACTTCTGACTGCACAGAGCTGAGCCAACAGAAATCCCTCCTGGAATAATCTCACCATGTAAAGTCTAAAAGTGGCTTCCAGCCAGGACCACTTACAATAGCTCCATCTTTAATCCACCAAAGTTGTGTAAAAACTAGAAGAAAATATTGCAGAAAATATTTAGTTGATGTTAAAATTCAAAACATTTAAAACCAATGCAGAAATATGTGGCCTCGGTGACACACTATGAGGGGGAAAACCCCTTTGTGTAAGCAGAGTCATGTCAATACACTCTCTGCTTACCAGAAACAGGTGAGTAACATCTGTTCAGTGGGGAGTTTGTTCCTCACTCTCAGCAAGCGTTTGGAGTGGATACACAGGGTTTCACCTCACAACAATTCTGAGAAGTGTTGCAATGTCAAATACTTCTAATAAGCATTAAGAACATGGATTTGCAGTAACTGATTGTTAGTGTTTATTAACTGAAGGTTCATTACAGAGACTTTTATTAAGCCTTAAAGCACCCGCAGGGTCCAGGGGGTTGCAGTGCTGCTGCAAGATCCTGCTCAATCTCCAGTAAAAGACTCAAGTTTCTCAAGCTGAAGCTGAAATTTCTGCCTGACAGGAGGGTGTAGCAAGGTGGGGATCATTCCTTCTTCTCCAAGGCTACCAGCAACAGGACAAGAGGGTTGGACATCAGGAAGAATTTTCTCACTGAATGGGTTGTTAGACATTGGAAGGGGCTGCCTGGGGAGGTTTAGAGGCCCCATCCCTGGAGATGTCCAAGGAACAAGTGGACATAGCACTCAGTGCTTTGGGCTGAGTGGCAAGGTGGGGATCGGGCACAAGTTGGACTCTATCTCAGAGATCTTTTCCAACCTCAATGATTCTGAAGCAACTGCAGTGGATTTGTAATTACAAAACAACCAAGTCCCTGAGGCTCATCGCTGCTGCAGCTCAGGTTTCTCCATTTCACAGAGCCAGTCCCCATGCTCCCCCCTGGGTGTTTTGAAGTGAAAACGGTCTACAATTATAACTCACTAAAATCTTTAAAAACCCCTGACTTTAATAATAATAGTGCAAGCTAAGCGAATAGCTCTCAAACCGCTTCTCTACATATTAAATCAGCTTCAAGACTGTGGTTTGCCTGGGGGAAAGTGAAGGTACGGATGGGAAGTGACTCACGGCTTTGCATAGACCAAGTGACAAAGGCAAACCCGACTGTCAGTATCTGCAGATTACCTGACAGGTCTCATTTTGTGGCCCCATCACTTAAAAAAGCACTTTGGAAAGTGCATCCCATCACTTTCTCATGCGTAAAAACGTTAAAAAGCTGCAAGAGAATCCAGAGCATTTGCCAATAACCAACAGAGCTGAGGAAAACATACAGAATATTAACAAAACAGATTTCTGCTGGGATTTGGCCAAGGACTGGCCAAAAGGGTTTACAGAAAATTTCATAGAAACAGTCTCAAAATGTGAATGGTGTCAGAGATTAAAAAACCCCAGCCCTTACTTTTTAAATAAACTCAGTGATCAGCAAGCTGTGTTTCTTACCCCAGCCCATCACAGGCCAGTGGTCTCAGCAAGCTTCTTGTGATATTTAATTGAGCCATAACATACAACTATCCCCAAACTGCATCTCGTGTGCTCCTGGCATGCTGCAGGGAACAGGAGCTCTGTGGCCACCCAGGCAGCAGGGCACAAGGAAGGTGGCAGCTGCTAGATCTTCGGAAAAAAGGGATTCTGGGAAGCCTGCACTAAGTGTGTTAGTTTGGGACTTCATCCAGCTTCCACAGCAGTCAGCAAAAGTGTCCCCAGGGTGAACCATGTACCCTGTAACACAGCTCCTGCAGCAGCAGGGGCTTCACCCCTTGGAAGTGACGCACAGCTGCCAGGTTTGACTCTGGTGGGATTGAACCTAAACATAGAGTAATTCCAAGTGACACAGACAATACACGAAATTCTGAAACAAAAATACCTTTGCCTGCAGTTCCATTAGCTCTAACAAAATGCAATTTTACAAGAAAAAGATTTAGCTACTACAAAACAGAACAATCAACTTCAGGAGGAGTCTGACTTCAAGCCACAAAGAGGCAAATATACAACTGTCAGCATTTGTATTTGAATGGAAACTCTGAGTTCCTGAGAAATTTTGTTCCTGCTGTAATCCTGCTCCAAGCAGGAACTTTGATGGTTTTTCCATGGACTGAATTCTTTCTGGCTAGAAGTAAATTCTGGCTTTAGCTTCCACAGCCAGTTCATCCCAGCAGTCTCACAAGCAGTCACTGATGAGGAGCCCACAGAGTGCTCCGGCAGCATGTCCAGGAGTGGACTGGCTGCTCATCAAAGTGCCCTCGGGCACAGTGTGGCTCCATTCAACATCCACAGTGGCCTCCTGGTGTCTGGGAGAGGACCTGACCCATAGGGACAGAGGAGCCTCACCTCTCCTCCCTCCAGGCAGGGACCTGGCAGAGCTGTGACAGTCTGGCTCCCACAGGGAGAGGAAAACGACCCCAGCTTATTCCACAGACAAAGAGACCCAGTTCCTGGGTATTTGACCTTTTTTTTATTGCCGGCAGGACCTAATGCTTCAGCAAGGCCAGTGCTTTCTTTTGTCAGATTTTCAGAAGAAATCATAAATGAGAGCTAGATCCCAGTCAACCATCTGAGCCAAAGAAACTACTATCTCTGGGAATGAGCCTACAAGTTCAATGCATCATTCAGGCTCTCTAGCTTGTCTTGGTCTTGAAATAAGAGCTATTTCAAAAGCTACACCCAGAAATGTAGCACAGCCTCCTAATGGCACCTACAAACAATTTAAACACAACCTGTCTGTGCAGGTGGAAAAAGCTCCTTCCTTCCATTCACTTACACCATCTCAGGGGGAAAAACTTCATGGGATGTTCTGGACTCTCCTCCTCCTCCGCAGTACAAGAAGAGGGCAGTGGGATGCAGACAGACACCCAAGAGATCCCCATGCAGAGGGTACCTGAT
This sequence comes from Calyptomena viridis, assembly GCA_013390005.1. Classification (NCBI taxonomy): domain Eukaryota; kingdom Metazoa; phylum Chordata; class Aves; order Passeriformes; family Eurylaimidae; genus Calyptomena; species Calyptomena viridis. Next base: position 384,444 of record WEIV01010462.1, on the reverse strand, counting down.
GCTCACTGGCATTCTCACCTCAGCTTGTCTCTCACACTGACTCCAGTGTCAGTACTGGGCAAGTGACAGGTTTGTGGCCACAGGTAAGAGGCTTCCACCACATGCACATGGAATCATTTAGATTCAGATTGGAAAATTTAGATTTTCAGATTGGAAAAGACCCTGAAGATCAAGTCCAAGTGTAAGCCAAGCACTGCCAAGTCCATGCAGACACTTACAGGAGGAGGGCATTGGCAGGGATTGGGGCACAGAGCAGAGAGCAGGAGGAGCTGGTGCTGCTGTGGCAGGGAGGGCTGACACCCCATGACCAGCACCAGCAGGGTTTAGCGATATTCCAACAAGGAGATACCAACATGATCCCTCCAGGCTGTGCTCCAACACAGTTTGATGTGCTGGAAGAGGGTGGCAGAGCTCCCCAGCCCCCCCTCCAAGGGCAGCGCTGTGCTCAGGATCCCCACCGTGGGGGAACACCTCAGCCAGGTTAACGGCTGGACTCGACCTCAGAGTTTGCAACCTGAAAGATTCTATGACTTATGGCCCTGTGCTGATTGCTGCTTGTGCAGCAGTGGCCATAGGAACTATATAAAAAAAAACCGCCAGGAAACTACAGAAAACCAGGATAGCATTAGATGTCCAGGAAAGTACAGGAGGAAGCCTCCATTGAGAGTAAAATTGCTCATTGCAATGGCTTAACAAGCATGAAAGTATGTTACATCTAGCGTTCCTGAACTCTCTGCTGACTTCGGCTTCCATGTAATATTTTGGTTTTAACACAAAACTACAGCTCATAATATTGATGAATAGAAAAATAAAAACAACACACAAAGAACTGTGTGTACACCCAGAACAACAACAGAAACTCCCAAACTCCCTTGTCAAGCCAGGTCAGAAAGGAAATGAAGGTTAAATTCCCTCTGTATATCACCAGAGCTGCTGACCACCCATGATCTGGAGGAAGAGACTTGTGCAGACTCCTTTGTAGTTGGGTGTCCCATTTCAGAGGCTGTTCTGGCTGTCATGCACAACACCAGACATTTGCATGTCCAGGCAGTTCCTTGAACACCCTGGTCTATGGAAGGTGTTTATGTTTGTTTTAGTTTTCCCACCATTTATCACTCCTATACTCCTGCTGCTGAAAGCACATTTCCCTGAGGTGAGTGCTCCTCTTAGAGCTTTTTAACACATGGAATGAAATGGTAAAAACTGTTGCACACGCACTGCTGTGCTGGTTTTGGCTGGGGCTTAAACCACAACGGCTGCTTATCTTGATATCAGGATAAACAAACCACACTGGCTCAGTACTGCACTGCAGGAACTCCAGGGAAGGTTCTGCCCCCAAATTTGCTTTGCATTGCTTATTACAGAGATGTGCCACTAGTATTAGTACTCCTATTGCTTCAAAAATCATTTATCCATATGACATAACAGAGGGTTTAGTCTCTGAGCATTTCTACCCACCATGAATTTAAGTGCTGTGATAAAAACCTTGTTGCCATATCAGGCGCCTGGGACACGAGGTCAGTGGGGTTAAGCCCTTGCATGGGAATGTAAGGTGGTAGCTGTGGGAACAAGAAACCTGCATCCTCCCAGCCAGGAGCAGAGCTGTGAGAGAAGGGTACAAGATCTTTATAAGGCTCCTCCAGCTGAGTAGAGCTGATGGCATTTGCTAGATATGTTTAATTACATTTATGCCCTCAAATACATCCAGACACATTCAAATTCTCAAGCCAGTGAGAACTAAACATCTGAGCTGGTGAAATAATGAAGGAGTACTGGTAGAAAGTGAGCCTAATGTGTTTGTCAGAGGCACCCGGATTTGGAAAATTTGGCCCTCTACAGCCAATTCTACCCTTGGAAATCCGTGGGAGTTTACCCATGTCATCACTGAATCAGAATTTGGTCCCTCATCACTACTTACCTTGACCTAAAAATTATATCCAGCTCATACACAACCAACCAGGTATTTTCTACATGCAGTCACAAGGGAAAATTCTCCAGCAGGAGCAGAGGAAGCCCTATGGCACTGTTGCCTTGGTTCAGACTTGAACCAATATTACAAAGGGAAAGGGAAAACAAGAGACCATCAATAGAAAAACACTGGGTTGAGCAGAGGCTCAGCACAAGGGAAGTGTCAGATATTTCAACAAGAGTACTCAAGCTCCATGTTTGTATACCACTCTCCAAAGCATCTGCATTTAAGAGATTTGAGCTATGTGGCCTCTCTGACAGATGTTTCTTATTCTTTTAATAAGAGAAATGGATGAGAGTGAGCAGAGTGCATCTCCTGGGTCAGAGCAGCTCACGTAGAACCTGCCTGCCTCAGGGGCACACAGAGCTCAGAGCCTGGCACAGACGCCTGTCAGTCACAGATTACTGCAAGTCTCCACCATGTTCAATGTTTCAGTCACTTCCCCCAAGAGGCATTTTTCCATTGCTTGGAAAGCAGCATCAGAAGCCCAGTGATGTTCCTGGTAAGACACTGGTAGGATGTTTAAACATTCAGCCACCACGAGCACACACAGACACAGGAAAGGGACCCACCATCACCTCAGGGTGGTACTCCATGGCCAAAGCCCATCCAAAGCAAGAGCAGCTTTCTCAGGGCTGTTTGAGTCAGCAGGGCTCTCAAGGGCTGAGGTCCACAGGAGCTTCCCACCTTGTCCCTGATCCTATCTCTGCTCCTGTCCTGGGACCAACAGCACAACCCCAGCACTGCAGCTCCCAGTGGGAATCTCACAGATTCTTGGTACCACTCTGGGACTGGCACAAGAACCAAACGGGAATAAAATGTTATTTTCAGTTAGGCATCGTGCCATCACAGGACCAGTGGTGCACAGAAGCTGCCAGTTTTACCCAACACACATGATTTTAATCTCACAACTGTAACATTCTTCTGGTGAAGTCACTTTGGACCTCACATCATCAGCAAAGCCAGAACAAAGCCAAAGGCTTTCTGTTAAACACACAGGAGATAAAACAAACCAGAAGCCAAGAACATGTGAATTTACAGCGAAGTACTCCCAGACAGTGACTCTCTGGCCTTAGCTAATCTCAGCATCAAAAAATGTTTTTCCAGGAAAGATTCAGAAATGAACTGAGTCTTTCAGAAAGAGAAGGAAGCCAAGGGGAAGCCAAGGTGTCCTTTTTCATTCTTTCCTTTCAGTGAAAGAGGAATTCTGAAAGTATTTTCAAGAAAAGGAAATGCTAGTTTAGTTAAAATGCTGGAAAATCAATCACTTTACCCAGGTACAGCTTTGGGTTATTCCATCTGTGAACATTGACTGGGAAACTTCCCTTCCTCAGCCACTCTGAGGGACATGGCTCTGCCTGAAGGAGAAGAGGTCAGCATTTCTTTGAGACTGCTACAAGGATACACCACAGTGTACCAACCTGCATATAAGTGCAAGTTAGAGCACAGAGAAAAGACTGACATGAAGCTGCTTTAAAACCACCCTCCTTCCAATGGGTAACCACTGCCTGATTCTCTGCTATGAAACAAAGGAAAAAACATGCAAAATGTCCACAAATTCAGATGAAAATCTTCTGTAACTAAGTACAACATTTACTGCAAATAAATCCAGTGTTTACAGCGTTATTTTTCCAAGTGCTTTGCACATAAACAAAACTTTATTAATATGTTGGCAGAGGTCTAAAAACTATTTAATTTCACAAGTCCCCCCTGGCTCAGGGCTGCAGGGACAGCTCAGCAGGACAAACCAGCAGCTGGACTTTGATCAAGACCAGCTTCTGGCCACAGGTTTCAGCTCATGACTACAGCACTAGCCCAGGCTACAGTGAGTTACAGAACTGAGCTTCCTTGGGAAATCATTTGTGCACATATGCTAGACAAATACCATCAGCCCTGGGACAGCATTGAGAAAAAAGGCATTTTCTCTTTATCCCCAAAAACATTGGAAAGAAGCAAAATAAGTCAAATGTTGTTGCAGAAATAAGAACAACATCACTGGGGTTTGCAAACAGAGCTGCTGAGTGTGTAGCTCAACAACTGTTGAAAGAATTAAGGACACATTCCTTTCAGCTTGATTCAACAATTTTCTTCATATAAAAATTGCAGCATTAAGCTGACTGTTGTGGAAAGGGAAAAATTTACCAACTTTTAGCAGAGACTTACCAGCTTTAAATAGAAAGCTTTCAGCCTACATTCACAACCTGCTGCAGTTTTACCCGAGACCAGCATTAAAATCTTTATTGATCAGATTATTTCCTGTTACTTGTTTCAGCTGTTCAAAACCAGAGCCAATGGCAATGTCCTGCTCAAAGTAAAGGTTATTTGTACAGCAGTGATGTATTGTACTTACAGCCTCTCTAAAGTCAGTGGTTTTTCCTAATGCAACAACAAAAGCCCATCATGCTTTTGGGTTTGACCTGTATTCAATTAAAGACTCTGTAGGACAGTCAAAGTTTGAGATTCCTAACACAGCACATTTAATTTCCAGATGCAAGCCAAGGAATAAACAGAAAAGAACATTTATTTTAGTGATTGTCAAGTTGCTTCCAAGTTCTCTCTCTATCCCACATCCCTCACAGAAAGTGAATAAATAAAACCAGATTATGCTGGGCTGAATGCAAGGAATCCCAAATTGCAGAGCCTGACTCCTCACTAGAGGATCCCTGCTTACCCAGGTGTCCCGAGGGACCCTGCAGCACTTCCTGCCCCTGGAAATGCCAGGCAGGGGCTGCAGGTGAGGAACACAGTGCTCCCCCAGCATGGCACCAGAGTCTCTCCTGGCACACTGCTGCTTCCCTGTGCTCCTCAAAAGGATGGAATTTGCATTAAGGGTTATGCCAACAGCAACAGGGAGACAAGAAACTGGAGTAAGATGTGGGGCAAATAAATGGAGGTTTATTGTATTTTGAGCTGTACAAAAGCATCAGATTTCTTGACTTTCAGCACAGCAGTTGGATATTCCATAGAAGGTTTTATGGAAGAAAATGGTCTTTTGGAATAGTTTGCATTATTCATCCCTGGAGAGTTTATTACATTCAGTAATGGAAAGGACATTTGAACCAACTGATGGTTCTGACACAAACCAACATACAGTGGAGTCTGAAACACACAGCACATTCCAAACCAAACAGAACATGAGAGCAGTTCCTTAGGGAACAAGTAAGGAAACATTCTGTCCCCCACCTTGCCTCTGGCCCCTTCTTGCCTCACATATACCCGATACCGAAGTCTTTTGTCCATCCAGCATTGCTGAAGAATGCCTGATGTCATCCATCCAGCTCAGGACTAGCAGGATATGCTGGAAGAGCTGGTGTAATGATGGCATTTTTCCCCCCATTCCCCCTTATCCTGATAAACACCCACAGATGGAGCCAGAGCCCACAGCAGGGCTAAAGCTGAAAGCTCAGTGTTGGGACAAGGCCCCATTCCACACATGGCTGAGAGCAATGGCAGCCACCAAAAAGCATTCCCCAGGTAGATAAATGCTATTACAAATACAAGTCTTTGGATCTCACAGATTGGACTCTGGATTCATGGAATTGGAGGGGAATTCACTTTACTGGTAAAAACAAGTTTGTAGGAGCTTCTGGGCCCAAGAGACCTGTATCTATGCCCTTGCCAATATATCAGAATAGAACACCTGTAGCTCAGAACACCTCCACCAAGATAAAGCTCAAAGTGTTGTAGAAACACCTTTAGTCACATAACTAATTCAAAACTCCCCTTTTCCCTATAATCAGCAAGTCAATAGCACGATCCAAGGAGAACAGGCCTCTAGCTAGCACCTTTACTTAGTTTATTGGGAATTCCACAGATGGTCATTCCAGTTCAGTAGCAGATGCTCCTGTACATCTCCCTTCACATTACCCAGGTCACTGCTCCTTGAGACAGGAGGTATTCAGATTGTGACACACTGTTGCACAGAAACTCTTTATACACTTCATCAGACATTTCTACCATTACAGTTAAAAACAAAACCATCCAGTTTTTAATTGCAGAGCCATGTTGCTTTGTGTAACAGTTTGGACACTTTCCTGCACAAGTAGGAGGTTAAACATAACCTGGACAACTAGTTTGTAGGACAGAGAAAGAAACTGCACAGTATTACTCAAAGCTGGAGCATAATTAACTAACACAGACTTCAGAAACCTCATCTGGGGATGTTTGGGAAGTGGTGTTTGGATGAGACCTTGATTTTTCCTGTGGTGATCCACTTTAAACCAGAACACAAAATAAACATGTTAAACCTCATAAGTGATACCACAGCATGGTTGAAATGATGAACCACACCACATCCACAACAGAGCTCAAAGCAGGGCAGTCAATGAGCATTAAATTTTATCATAGCACATAATCATGACCAGAGCTTCAGAAAAACCAACAGCCACGCAACAGGCACTGTGAATCGTTAAGGAGGTCACAGGACAATGTTATTAAGAAAAAAACAGCAGAAGAGACACTGGGAGATTTTATTATCCAGCTATAACCTCATTACATCAATTAGGAGAATTATAATTTTTAAAAGTAGCTTTAATTATGCATTTTACACTTGAAAATGGTTGAGAATTACTCTGCTGAACATACAAATGGAGAAAAAAAATTTTAACTCTCCACTTTTCATTTTTTAATCCATATCACACTTTCATGTCTTCTCCTTCCAAACAACTCTTCATATGCTGTTCCAGAAGGAAATTATTCCATCACTTATTCCATCAAAGGTTTTGAAGGGCCCAGCAAGTGACCACTCCCTCTGCCTTCATCAGCTTATCAATGCCAGTTCTCCACAATGAAGTTCCTTCATTTAGCACACACTGCCCCAGAATCTACTGGCAGAGCTATTGCAGAAAAGCCTTTTAATCAAAGTTAAACTTACACAGGAAAGTGTAGTTCTGATTTTATGTGACCCACCACAGCAAGGTCAGCAAGTAAAATAACATGCAATACCTAAAAGCATTCTTACTCCCTGTCCTGTGAACAAGAATAGCTCGGAGCAGCTCTCAGGCTTCCTTACCTGTAGAAGAAGCATCTTCACTTCCCTCCTCCCAATATTTCAAACCAGAAGACCTCTCATTTTCTAGCCTTGACTTAGAAAGACTCACATAGGAACCTCCACATTTGTGAGCCTCCTCGCATCCTGCTGCTACTGGTCTTCAGTCACAAGCCTCAAAATAGGGAATGGGAAAGAGCAGAGAAATTTGGCCTTGCCAAACAAGATCTGACCCTCTGCCTGCCTTGAATAGTCTCTGGAGGTTGTGTGCCTGGCATCAGGCACCTGTCTCACACCCTCCTGACACCTGAAAATAATGCAGTTCTCTGACTGATCAGAAATGCTGACAAACAGAGCAGCACCAGTCAGGGGGGCAGGGGAAAGGCTGCAGCTGAGACCTGGAAAGCTAAGCTACTCTATTTATAAATAGTTTATTTCATTGTAACTGGAAAATAAAACATAATCCAGAAACACACTCTCCCCCGTAGTTTGGGAATAAACAGCCATGCCTTGTTTCCCTTACCCAGAGTTATCTGTTGGCTGCTTTGGTTGAGGGTAGGGGTTGATTGGTTGTTTTGCTGGGAATTTCTGTTTGTTTTTTCAACTATTTAAAAGCTGAATTAAAGGCCAGTGTGCAGGGCCATCTTCACAAGACAACAAATTCTTATTCTTATTCCACCACAAGCACCAGCTTTTGATTTGTTTTCAGTTGGCTGGGAGGTGTTAATTCTTGTTAATGAACTACAGAACATTTTCCTCTAACCACTGCACCAAACCTTTAGGTTACATGGGCTATAGATTTGTAAACTTGCTGCCTACATCCTATGGATGTAAATCTATGATGTATAGTGGCCATCAAAAGACATGGATGTGCTCAATTAAGCATCCTCACAATATACCTACAGAGAGCAAGACAGAGACCTCCAAAATCTGGTTCAGTGCTTCTTTTGCAATTCAAACCATGCAAAAACTCCAGCCAACATTTAAGATGAGTATTGAAAACATCCAGCCTGCACCTGCAGAAGTGCTTTAGCAGGAGTGTCTGCGTTTTGGTTGAGGCGCTGCTGGAGTGGATTTGCAGGTGACTGTCTCTTCCTGCAAGGTGGTCTGACAGGAGAGTAAAGATCTTATTGACAACACAGGAACCACCTGTGGTGTGTGTCATTGCAGATCAAACACAGAGTTACGTGCAGTAATGAGGATAGCAGATCTTCCCCAGGCACACCAAACATTAAACGGGCTTTTCCTTTAAACTGGAGTGACAGACAACCCCTCCCTTCATCCCCACCTCTAACAACTGCCCAGATGAAAAAGAAATCAGCAGTATCACAGCTTTCCAGGCAAGAAAATACAGACCTTTCTTAATGAAATAGGCTATGGTCTGCATGGGGGTCCGAAATGCACCAAGCAGCAGCTCTTGCTGTGGCTGCCCATACTGTGGATGATTTACAGAGTCCCAGGTCATGTGGGCTGGATGGAGTTCAAAAGCAGCAGCCAGTGGGGGTCCCTGGCCCTTCAAACCCAGTGTGGACATCAACAACAGGCCATCCCACCCAGGGAAGATGGATTGCCTCCAGCCTGCCCAGCTAACGTTCCTGCCAGTCAGCGGGAGGACAGAAGGAATCTGGAGCACAGGGCTCCATGGCTGTGGTGCACTGCTGGGAACAGGAGAGTACAGAAAGGCAGCCGTGGCCCAGTCCTCTTCACATATAGTCCTCTGATGTACTGTTTGGTTTCCCAGAGCGTGACATTCACTGCACTGTGCACACAGACAGGATTGACATCCCCAAATTAGTATTTGCACAAATACACCGGCAGCTCCAAACACTGACTGTGATTCCAGAGTCCATCACTGCTTTCCTGGGAGCACGTCCAGCTCATTACTATGGAACTAAAGCGTCTGACTGTGGCTTGAGCCACAGGAGCATTGTACCTAAGTGTGTTATTTTGAAAATTTCCAACAAGGCACTCAGGGGGTCATGTCATCATTTTCAAGGCATCCAGCAACACACCGAGGCATTGAAAGAATTTGGCCAGCAAGAAGCTGTGAAGGAGAAAAGACCATGAAAATGTTTTGCAAGGGGCCTTTAAGGAGAACTGGCACAACATAGAGAAAAGAGGGCATGAGGAGGGATAAACTGAGGCAGAGTGGGAGTGCTGTGTGGCAGGAAGAGAGGCACCTGCAGTGCTGGTCTGGGAAACAGCTGGATCAGTCTGACAAGGGAACAGTGTGATATAGGAGGGAACAGACAATGTCTGCAATGGAAGAACAAATTAAAAAGCAAGCATCATCAAACAAAATCCAGACACATAGTTCAGGTACCCAATTCAGATTAGTATTTCATAAAAACCCCTTTTGCCAACATTGATGCGTCAGGTGGTGTTCTTCAAAGTTGTGTTCTGCTCCCTGAAAGTAATTTCTATAGACCCCTGTAAATAAAGGGATCATCCTCTATTTGCTTCAAGATTACAGCTCTGTGGATGAGCACCCCCACAATTTGCTTGAAGGAAGCTGGTAACACGCCTGAAGATCCAGAACCTCACACAATGGCCCCTAATGGGCATGAACTGCATGTAGATTCCCTGTGCCGGGCTCTGCTGCTGCCCCAGAGGTACCAGCATCATTATTAATACCAGAATAATGAACAGGGATGCCCATTACAGATGCAGAATCCCTGCCTGAAAAGTGAAGCTATTCCCATTTTTGAAGAAAAAATAAGGAATCGTTCCTCCCATACATCATTTGCTTTCTGTGACTTCATTCCCTGAAGTTCAAGTCATTTACCACTGACTTGTTCATGCTGAGGAAGGAGAAAAAGAAAACACACATTAAAAAAGTAAACAAAGAAATTTCAAAGCAAACCAAGAGCCCCCAGGAGGGCTCTGACAGGGTGGGTTAGTGTGTGTGTGCTGGGGAAATCTGGGTGTACCTGACTCATGGGCCTGGAGTTCCTCAAGGGCCCAGAGCTGTAAGTGGTGCTGCAGTATGTGACATGGAGCGGTGCTCAGTGCCAGGGCCTGGGGGGCTGCGAGGCCCAGTGCAGGATTTGCCTGGATAGAAGACCTTTGTACGGAAGTTTGGAACAGGAGTGTTACATTGACACCCTGATCCTGAGCCAGGTTGTTCCCCTGCACTACTTCAGGTGTTGACTCGCTCCTGCATAGTCTCCTACTGACCTGCCCACTGTGACCTGTATGGGCTTCCAGGAGAACACAAACCACACAGATGAGCTGTAGAGCAGTGCTGCCTTTCCTCTTGGCTTGGACAAAGCCAGATTATACCACAAAATGGTACATTAGGAACTGAATAACTGAAAAACGAACTGAAATTGTGCTCCAGTTTTGGTATGCACAATTTGCTGTGCAGATCCTCCTCACAAGCATTTCCTTCACTCAGCTTTCCTCTTCAGTGTGCTCCTGAGTTCACACTTAGTCACACTTTGTTGCCAAAATACAGTTCCACTTAACAAAAAGCTCCCTTCATTCTCCCCAGTAATGAATTCCAGCTAAAACAATGTCTTTTAATGTCAGACACGGGCCAGAATTACAAGCAAAGCAGCAAGCTCAACACAGGTTTTTTACAACCATTGTGTTCTCTGTGAGGCTGCACTGGGAAATCCCAACCACGTTATAATAAAATATTCCACATGTTCTCCAGCTGCCTTCCAGAGGGACAACTTTGTATCTCTTGTAATTTAATGCATTTCCCTCAGAAGTGAGAGCTGGGGTTTAATGACAGCCCATAGCATACCCCGAGATGAAAATTCTGTCCTTAAAACATTGATAAGGTCCGCTGAATGTTTAAAATATTTTTTTCTCTTAATGCAGATTTTCAGGTATGTGTTTTCGGAAAACGTTCTCAGGAGAAACTTCAGTCCTGTTTCTACCACAAATTATGGAGACTGGTACAAGTAATTAAAACCTGTCTTTTACTTCATGTTTAAAACCACAAAAGCACAGCATTAGAATGTGTCACACTAGAAGGTTTTTCAGCAGAAAAAAAATTTACAGAATCGATTGATGCTTTGCCTTTCAGTCTGTAATTAAGATAGAGAAAATGTGCCTAGCAATAGACCTGTCTACCTTCTCTATTGCTCAGATGTTGGAGTCCAGGATATCGAGACTACACCTCGGGTTGCCCTGGAGGGTCTGGGACCCTTGCAGAGAATCCAGGAGGATACAGTTTTTGATCTGTGTCCCTGGGAAGGGCTTCCAAAACTGATGGAAGCAAGAGCAGCAGAAAAATAATTTGGATTATAGTTTAGTTGTTTATAGAAGTGAAGCTTATAGTTTTAGATTTTGTAGTATAGATATAAAAGAAGACAACATGGAGGATTTTGGGTGTTGCCCTGAGTTCTTCTTCTTGCCCCTTGCACTGCAGCAGAGCTGGCATTTAGAGATTGGTAGAATAGGTTTGAGGTAGAGAAGACGTGTTAGTAATAAGTTAGGATTATTGGTACCGAATTGTAAACATAATACGTATTATCATATCATTGGTCATTAGTGTCCTTAAAAACTTAGATGCAGTCGCCATTTCGGCACTTCTGAGGCATTCCACACCCTACTCCCTTTTGCTTTGTGCTTCCTCGCTTTGCACACGCTTTGGTGTGTTAAACCCAGGTTAGGGTGACATGCTAAAGTTGTGATAAAGCTTAATAAACAGCAAGAAAAAGTGAGAAGCCGCGAGTTTCATTCCTTTATCTGGTACTGGACTTTGATAACAAGAAGCAATTACTACGAGCATTTTTACAAGAACATAATACTCAGAGGAACAGAATTCAGTGTGAGCTCTCAAGTTTTTCCCTGTTCTCAGGGTAGCACCTAAAAATGTCACCTCTGGACTTAGTGCAGGGCTCAGTTGAGGTGTTATTTTTTCCGAAACTCAAAGTGCCGGTTGCACAAGAAGGTCAGTGTTTCTTGGTACAAGTTCCCATGCTGAATCCAAGTGAGACCATACACGTTTCGAAGAGAGAACTCCCGAGATGATAACTATCAGCCAGCAAATACTATGAACGAAGTTCTAGCTGGCTTGCACAGAATATCCCATCCCTGCCAACTTCCTGAACTCCCACAGCTCGCGTTTGATTTCGAATTTGTCTGAACAATTTTAGAACCTTTAAGAGATGTATTTGGGGCTCTATCTTATCTTTAAAGTTTTATCTTATCATTGTATCTCAAGTCGAACAGGGGAGAGCGGAGCCGCCAGGCGGGGCGGAGACGGCGGTACCAGTTCCACCCTCAAGAAGCGGCGGCGGGCGCTTCTTCCCTCCCCGCCTCGCCCTAGGCGGTGCCGATCGGGCTGCGGGGGGCCCGGGCAAGCCGGGAGAGTCCCCTCGGGAGGAGATGGTAGCGGGTTTGTCCCCTCCCAGCTCGGCCCGGCCCCGGGGCAGAGGAGCAGCGGTCCGGGCGGGCGCTCCCGGCCAAGTGCCGCTCCGAGCAGGTAGAGACGCGCGGCCGGTCCCGGGGAAGCACCGCGGGCTTGGGCGGGGGCTGGGGAAGGAGTTAATTTCGCTTGGAATAGTTTCTGGCAGGGAAGGAGCTGACGTGTGGAGACGCCTCCCGGGGATAAGCGGCCGGTGGAGTCGGGAACGCACAGCGGGGCTGGGACGGGACCGCAGCTGGGACACACCGCGGGCACCGGCTGCAGCTCCTGCGGCCGCTCCCTGCGGAATTCCAGCTTTCCCTGTCACAGGCAACTCCCGGCACATCGCGCAGGACAAGGGGCACCGTGGGGCAGCTGTCAAATAACGTCGCTTTAGGTCATGACATCCCTGAGGGGAAACCCAAGCGTCTGGGGGCTGGTTCGTGGCTCTATTGTTTTTCTCAAGTTAAAAATTCTTCTTGTGCTTATGGCTTAAACCCGAGCAGCTCAGCTCGGCTGTCGCTATAAATCCCTGTGTGTTCCGTTTCCTCTGCAGGAATCCGTGTGCCCACCGCTGCTTTTGGGGATGGCAGCGTAGGATCCCTGCAGAATGGAGGCCCTACGCAGGGAACGAGTCCGCTGGCTGGGGACTCTTCTGGCCGCCTGCCTGGCCACCCTCCCGAGCATCACCGCCTGTCCCCGACCCTGCGCTTGCCACGGCCCCGCTGAGCTCCACTGCACCTTCCGCTACTTCAGCGCCATCCCCCCACGCATCCCCCGGGACGTGGAGCGCATCAATCTGGGGTACGTGTATCAGTGGGACTTTTAATGTTCTCACCAGTTAGCTTTCAACATTTTGCAGAGCAATAATTAAGAGTTTCCAGATTTAGAGCTAAAAATTAACCAAAGGAATAAATAAATCTGTAGAGTTTAATGTTCCACAGCGCTCAGTGGTGGCTGCAGTCACAGCTAGCAAAGCCTGAGACCAGCCACACTAAGGGCAAATTTGGGGGATCTACCGCAGGGCAGGCGAGAAGTTCAGAAAGTTTTGAACTTAAATGAATTCCTTTATATTATCTGAAAAATTTGCATCCATAATGTGGAACTGAGGAGTCTGAAAGACAGAGAATTCGATGAAAATGAATACATGTATTAAAATCTTCAGAGACTTTGCTATGGGTTAAAATGTGCCACAACGTTAGTGTCTATGCTGTGATCTGCCAGGTTCATGGGAAGTTGCACTTGTCTGGCCATGTCAGCCCCCACGGTGGTTCTGTTCCATGTGTGGTTAAAGGAGAAGGAGATGGAACATGCCCAGGCTCATCTGGCCCCTTCATGCAGTTTCCAGCAAGTGTCCTCTCTCATAAATTAAATGACAAGACCCATCAGCAATATTTGACTGGTTCATGTATTCATTTTAATATACATAACCTTGAATAATCCAAATGTGTCTGCAGAAAATATAAAATTTTCATTGAAGTCACATCTGTCAGACAAACAGATGTGTTTTGTGCTTGCCATTACTCTCCCCATCCACCGGGAATTCGGGGATCATAACGCTGCCCTGGACAAGTGACCAGGTTTTGTGATAACATGAAGGAATGACTTAGAATTTCATCTTGGCAAGCAGAAGGGCTTGCCTACCTTTAGCCATTGCCAAAGAGTGGTTCTTTTCTTTTGGATTGGTTGGTTGGTTTTAAAATGTGTGAAGTGTGGCTGACTAAACTCATCTGTTACAGCTACAACAGTCTGCGAAAACTAAGCCCCACGGACTTTGCTGGCATGGAGAAACTGGAGTTACTGATGCTGCACAGCAATGAGATCAATATGATCCCGGAGAAGGTGTTCAGTGATTTACGCTCACTACAGGTAAGAGTAAAATGACCCAATGTTAATTTTTGTTATGACTTAAACCAACTTTCAGTAATAGCAGTAAGCAGCCATGGAGCAGCCGGCTGCAACATTTCAGTTTCGTGTTTCTTACCGTATCCATGTGGAAGTTGAGGGCCTTCAAGATCCAGTAGCCTAATGGGAAATATCTTTCTTTCCCAGGTGGGCACTAATTAGGTACAGTGTAAAGAGTGTGACAAACATGTTGGTAGATATCTGTCAGCTGTATCTTAGCGGGCAACTGCAGTCAAAACTCTCTTGCACACAGGGGAGAAAGATTGCTGAGCTCCAAGCACTGTGTCTGAGGAAGGAAACTTGTCTTTGTTAATATGTTAGTCAGTTGTTTGGGGAGTTTTGAGGGTTGTTTTTCATCAAGATTTCCCTTCCCTTTCAGTACAGTCCTGTCCTTTCCTAGCCTTCTCAAAAGGCTCCCACTGCATAGAAACTGAATATATTGCATATAAACACTTTAATGCTTTAAAGAAACTCCAGTTCTCTGGCATTCCTGATCTGGTGAAGGACTTTCACTGCACAGAGCAACCATCAGCAGTATTTATTAGAGTTCTTATAACATGGTTTAATATTATGCATTTGTTACTTTTTCATCAACAGGTCTTAAAAATGAGTTACAACAAGGTCAGAGTGCTTCAGCAGGATGTGTTTTATGGCCTCAAGAGCTTGGTACGGCTGTATATGGACCACAATCAAATTGAATTTGTGAATCCCAATGTTTTCTATGGACTCACTTCCCTGAAATTGGTCCACCTGGATGGAAATTTACTTCAGCAGCTGCATCCAGACACTTTTGTCACCTTGCACTATAGCCAAATATTCAAAATATCCTTCCTGAAGCACATCTCTTTGTCTGACAACGTGCTGACTTCACTTCCACAAGAAATGTTTTCCTACCTGTCGAAGCTTGAGAGCATTTACCTCCATGGAAACCCCTGGTCCTGTGATTGTAGCCTGCAGGGGTTTGCAGAGTGGGCACAGGAGAAACCAGGTGAGCTGAAGGTCTTGTTTATGCTGTTTAATCCTGTTGTAGCATCTTATTCTTGCTGATACAAGTAATCGTGTTTTACTAATTTGTTTATTCTCCCAGAAAAGACTGGAAGACAGGATTTTTGTAGGTGTGTATAACCAGGATAAAGAGAGAAATGCCACACAGTTTCCCAGATTAAATGAATATATTGCCATTAACTGATTCCCAAGTGCAGCTTTCCTAAATGGAGTGCTTTCCTTGGTCAATCCAAAGCTTCTGCGCACCAGAAGAATCCACAAGGAATAAAGAAGCTAACTTATATGGAACTGGCAAGAGCAAGGGCCTCTTTGCACTCAATTCTTCAAAAAGGAAATAAGGAACTCAAGGGACTCAAGGACTTTCTCTGCTGCTGCCATTCCTATGTTACTTTAAGATTTGGTTTTATTTAATTCCAAAGAATCACTTGTTAGTAGCTATATATAATTTTTAATACTAAAACTTGTATCTCAGAAGCTGACTCCATTTTTCTTCCCTTCAGATGTTATCAAGTGCAGAAAAGACAGAAGTTCTGGTGCCCAGCAATGTCCAGTCTGTGCTAGTCCCAAAAATCATAACGGGAAGAACTTAGTGGATCTTCCTCCTGCATCTTTTACCTGCAGTAAGCCAGTCATACATGATTTCCTGAAATCCAGAAACCTCACAGTGCCAGATGATGGGGATTTCACTTTTGTGTCTCCCAATGACTTCATAGCTCCAATAGGAACCATGGTTTTGAACATGACAGACCAAGCAGGAAATCAAGGCAACTTGGTTTGCAATGTCCAAAAACCTAAAGAAATGTCTCCCATCTCATTTGACCAAGATGGAAGCAGCATGGTGCTCAGAACCTCGTTCTCATCATTCCTGGTGTGTGGCATTGATTATGGACACATCCAGCAGCTGTGGAGCATCCTGGCACTGTACAGCAATTCTCCCTTGAAATTGGAGCAGACTGTCCAGGCAAATGACATGCCTTTTATTAGTTACAAATATAAACAGATCTACACTGAAAAAGATGAACTTTTCACCAATATCGAGGCTGACCTGAGAGCGGACCCAGCCTGGCTGATGCAGAGCAAAGTGGCGCTGCAGCTGGACAGGACAGTGACCACGCTCAGCACGCTGCACATCCGCTACTTCACCCACGCCCACATCAGTTTGCACAGTGCCAACAACAACCAGATGAGGAATAACTGGGTCATCATCTCCAGGGACAACAGCACCCAAAGGGAGCACACTGTGCTGGTCGGGGGGACTGTGGAACTGGAGTGCCAGGCAGCAGGAGAGCCAGCTCCTGCCGTGGAGTGGATATTGGCTGATGGGAGCAAAGTGCGAGCTCCTCACATCAGTGAGGATGGGAGAATCATTGTCCTTAGAACTGGAATGCTGACACTGAGGACAGCTGATGTGTTTGACACAGGCCTCTATCACTGCATCGGCACAAACGACAACGATGCTGACACTCTCACATTCAGAATTACAGTGGTCGATCCTCATGTGGAACACAATGGTGTAAATGGAGCCCAGCTGTCGATAGCTGTTGGCAGCACACTCCTCCTGCCCTGCACATCCACAGCTGCTCCAGATGCTGCTGTTACCTGGGTGCTACCTGGGCACACAATTTTTCATCAGTCTGTAGGAAACAAACATGTTTTTGACAATGGCACCTTGAGAATACAAGGGGTGACAGAGCAAGACAGTGGGTACTTCCAATGCATTGCAGCCAATCAGTACGGTGTTGACCTCTTGGTTTTTCAAGTGCTAGTGAGACAGGATGAAACCACTCTGAAGAAAAAGGTTGGAGCTATGGGAGAGTGGGAAGAGGGTGACGGCTCTGGCAATACACTGCTGGGCTCTGATGTAGCACAGACACATCTCTCAGCCACTCCAGCCACCCTGACAGCTCATGTGGAATCTGGTGCCTCAAGGTCCAGCAGCCGGGGTGCACAGGTAGCACATCAAAGGAACAGCCACAAGAAAATGCCTCGCAGGCCCTACAGGGACAAAACAGTCAGGCGGTTCAGGGGACACAGGAGACAGTTTGTTTTCTCAGCCCGGCGAGTCGATCCACAGCACTGGGCAGCCTTGTTGAAGAAGACAAAGAGGAACTCGACAGTGACAGACAAACAAGGAGAAGTTGCAACAGAACCACCCATTCAAGTCCGAAAGTTCTCAGTGGTAGCTGGGGAGGAGGAGGAGACATCTGGTGATTTCATATCTCCAGAAGAAGAATTCATGATGCCAGTAACAGAGAGAGCCCCAGTACTTGCTTCGGGGACAGGTACAGAATGTGTGGTCACCACAGGGCCTGAGGGTCCTGTGAGTCACACTCCTGCCAGGAAAACCTCTCTCCTGGTCACAGAAGCAGTAACTCCTCTACCCTCTCCTCTTCCACAGTCTGTGTCACCTGGCAACAGAAGGCCACAAATGTATCCAGAACCCACAGACTCACAGGAAAGATCTGATTTGAGTCAAATATCAGCAAATGGTATAAAACAACCAGTTGTATAAGTGGAACATCCACACTCTTTCCTGCTAGGCAAAGGCTGGTATATTCTGGGCAAAGTAACAACCAGCATCTAAAATTTGTATCCACAACACCCATGACAGAAGCTACTGACACCATCAAGTCTGTAGCTCCCCAAAACACAGTGGACAAGCTACCTGTTTTTACTGAGTCTACTGGTAAGGTTTCCACCAAAACAGCTCACCAGGTCCCTGTGGTGGCAGTCAGTGCACCAAGCCCTGAACTTCTTTCCATTTATTTTCATACTGCTCAGAAAGGAGGAACCAGTAAGACACCACTGGCCTCAACTATCACTACTCATCATCGAATTCGGGTTATTCAGGATGTTCCAACTCATACACCCCAGCTCCAGCAGCAGTATGAAAGGCAAAGAAAAATTTCTGGTCAGAGGCGACTTGTTAGACCAGGACATATCCCAGCTATGAAAGAGCACCGATACAATTTTGGAAGGCCAGGGTCTGCCAGAAGAAGTACACCTGTGGCTGCAGATGTTAAACAGAATAAGAAATATGTATCAAATGTACCAACCCTAAATAATTTAAGTAGCTCCATCAATTCATTTAGCCCAGAAGCACCCCTGTCTTCTCCCTCCACCATGAATATGCCACTGCAGCACCTCGTTGGTACTCATCAAAACACATTGTTCCTCAAGGAAGAGGAAAACAAACATAGTGCAAGGCAAAAAGCTGCTACCACAGTCATGTCTGTCACTGCAAAGGGCACTGCCACTACTTGCATCCCTATCAAACTGTTGGGTTTGAACCCAACAGTTACACCTGTTACTACTCAATCTAACACCAGAATCTCCAAAAGCAAAATATTCAGAATGGGAGGAAGGAGAGGTCAGAGAAAGAAGAGGCCTCCTAAAACATCTGCTCTGCAGCAGGTAGCTGCAGCTCAGAACATTGCAACCACCCCCCCAGTGAGCACAGCCACTCCTGTGGTGACAGCAGTTACATCACCAGCTGTGCCTCCAAGTCTTACACCTGCAAAACCTCTCCCTGGGAGTGTCAGGGCCATCTCCATGACTGAAATGCCAGTGCTATGGATCCCTGACACTGCAGAGGCACTTCAGCACGTGCTCATGGCAGCCACACAGACAATGGTGACCTTAGTCACACAGAGGAACACCCAGTTGGCCACATCACTTCCCACCAGTCCACCTGCTCACAGGCCCACCATGGCACGCCAAATCACATCACTCACACTGGGGAACACCCAGCTGATCACATCACCACCCACCAATCCTGCCCAGACCCCCACCATGGCTCTCCAGATCCCACCAGGGCTGGTTGAGCCTCCTGGTGCTGCAGTCGGTGCCACATCAGAGTCAGCTCCTGCTCAGCACATCAGAGCCACTGCCATGGCAGAAGGAGAATCCTACCTGAAAATGGGAGAGAGAGTTATTCAGGAAAACCAGGCAGCACAGCCCACATTCCCAGTAAGAATCATGCCAAGTGCTCCAGCTGCAGTCACAGATATCACCATTCCCAGCACTCAGCATCCCACCCCTCTGCCAGCCCCAAAGGCACCTGTGCCACCTGCACCTACTGTAAGACTGTACCCACCTCCAAGGGGGGATGTCAAATTCTGGCCCAAGCCGCCCACCAAAGGCACGGAGAGGGGCAACACACTGACTGTCAGGACACCAACCACACCGAAGTCATCGCAGATTGCAGCTCCATGGGGAAGGGACAAGGACAGCTCTGTCAGAGGCTGGTCTGAAAGGAGACAAGATCAAGAAACAGCCTCCATCCTCAATCCAATTGTCTTGGGCTCTGCAAGCAGAGACCATTTTGCAAAGCCCAGAATAGTCGGAGGGAAATTGGCTTCTTTCACTGTGCTGGCTAATTCTGATGCTTTCATTCCTTGTGAAGCTACTGGGAACCCCCATCCAACAATACAGTGGACCAAGATAACATCAGGTGAGCTCAATAAAGCTCTCTAGAATTTACATTCCATTAGAGTCCTGTAATTTGACAGCTGCTCTGTGTGCCAAATTCAAGCATTGCTCCATTTCAAAGCACTATAAAATACCAGTGAATGGTGAACTTAATACAAAGACAGAGACCCTAGAACTTGTGGAGCATCTAAGTGCTGATTCTGGAATAGCTCTTCAGGGAAATTATATAAAAAACCTATAATTAGAATTCTGTGCTTATTGTGGCAAGATTTCAAAATTTATTGTGTTACCTACTATTCCAGAACAGTAAGACAAGTGAAAAGAAAAATCTGTGGTAACAAATCCTTAAATCCAGTTACAGTTATGCCGGATTTGGATCACAATGCCCCATCTGCTTTATCCACATCTTGTCTCTATTGGGGACTCAGCTTTGTTCTTACTTTAAAGCTCTGTCATTCTATATGCAAAATACTCTGATATTCTGAATGTCTTGTCACTATTGTCTTGGTTATTTGGGTAAAGCATACCAGAACAGGGAACAGTTCTTCAGAGTCTGAGCAAAATTAACAGACACAGGTTCTGACATGCTGTGCTGTTGTCTTCTTGTTCCACAGGGACCAAGGCTCCAGGACACCACAATGCCAGCAGGTGGGTGGTGTTTGCCAATGGGACACTGTCCATCGCCCGGGTGGGCCTGGAGGACCGCGGGCAGTACCTGTGCACTGCAGCCAATGTGCATGGCGTGGCGCGGCTCCTGGTCACCGTGTCGGTGGTGGCCTACCCGCCCCGCATCGCCAGCAACCGGCACCGGCTCCTCACTGTGTACTCCGGGAAGACTGTGGCAGTGGCATGCAAGGCTGAGGGCTGGCCCCTTCCCATGATCTCCTGGGTTCTGGCAAATAAAACTCATCTCTCCGACTCCTCCACAGGAAATGACAAAGTTCACGTGGAACCAGACGGCACTTTAGTTATCCGGGAAGTTAGTGTTTATGACAGGGGCCTCTATACGTGCCTTGCCAAAAACCCCGCAGGCACTGACATGATGGCTGTGAAGCTGCAGGTCGTTGCAGCCCCTCCCACCATCCTGGAGGAGAAGAGACAAAGTGTGGAAGGAAAGGTGGGGGAAAGCCTGAAATTCCCTTGCACAGTGCAAGGGAACCCTCAGCCCACCATCCAGTGGGTCCTCCCTGATGGCACAGTAGTGAAGCCTCTGCAGTTGGTACACACAAGGCTGTTCCTCTTCTCCAATGGCACCCTCCACCTTGGCAGCATCGCCCCTTCTGACAGCGGGAACTATGAATGCATAGCCACGAGCTCCACTGGCTCAGACAGGAGGGTGGTCAGCCTCATGCTGGAGCAATGGGAGACACTTCCAAAAATAGCCATCGCCTCTCCAGAACTGACTCAGTTGAATTTTGGAGATAAGTTGCTTCTGAACTGCACAGCAATTGGTGATCCCAAGCCCAGAATCATCTGGAGATTGCCCTCCAAGGCTGTTGTGGACCAGTGGCACAGGTATGAATCTTTTTTTTCTCCACCTCTTTGGAACTTCAAATACTGTCTCCTCTGGTGCTCATGTAAGAACGTGTTACAGCACTAAAACACTGTCAACTAAATTAGATTTTAAACATTTAACAGTGGTGAAAACATCTGTGCTAATGGCTTGTTGTTATACATCTAATAACAGATTTTATCAATTGTCATAAGTGGGTGAGGTCTTCCCAAAACACATAAAAGTCGTATTTGAATTAAGGAAACTGCTGTTATTATGTACTGGCTGGCTGTTGTCAGTTTAGAGGAGAAGTTATTTGTAACATATTTCCCAAGAAGGGTTCAGGAGAAGAGGCTTCTGCAGTCTCTGCCAAATCTATCTTTGGGGGTCTCTCCCCACCCCATCCCACAGTAACACTTCACTTTTGCTTTGGGAGAGACAGCCCCAGCTCAGGGTGTTCCCAGCAGAGCCAACATGCACGCATCCACGTAACACCAAAAGTGACAATGACATCACATTAGGACCCCCTGGGCAGGCAGGAGGTGTGGGCATAATGCCTGCAGAGAGAACCTCTGTTTCATATTTTGTTGTTGACACTTTCAGTCCCTTCCAGTACTCAGTATTCACTTCCAGCACTTTGTTCCATAATTCTTTTCCTCTCTCCCCCCACAACAGAATGGGAAGTCGAATCCATGTCTACCCCAACGGATCCTTGGCTATTGAGGCAGTTACTGAAAAGGATGCAGGTGACTATCTGTGTGTTGCAAGAAACAGAATTGGGGATGATCTGACACTGATGAAGGTCAGCATCACAATGAAACCAGCTAAGATTGACCACAAGCAGCACTTCAAGAAACTGGTGCCGTATGGTAAGGATTTCAGAGTGGACTGCAAGGCCTCAGGGTTGCCCACACCAGAGATATCCTGGGGTCTGCCAGACGGGACATTGGTCAACAACGTGATGCTGGCAGATGACAGTGGGCACAGGTCTCGCAGGTATGTCCTCTTTGACAACGGGACTCTGCATCTCAACAAAGCTGGAGTGACAGAAGGAGGAGATTACACCTGCTATGCCCAAAACACTCTGGGGAGGGATGAGATGAAGATACATGTCACGGTCATCGTGTCAGCTCCTCAGATAAAGCGCAATTACAAGACATATGTTACAGTGTCAGCTGGAGAAACGGCACTGCTGGACTGTGAAGCTGCTGGAGAACCCAGGCCACAGATATTCTGGCTGCTGCCTTCCAGTGAGATGATCTCCTCATCCACAGACAGGTATTTTCTGTACTCCAATGGGTCTCTCTCCATCAGCCACGTCAAGCTGCTGGATGCTGGGGAGTACATGTGTGTGGCTCGGAACCCTGGCGGGGATGACACCAAACTGTATAAGCTGGATGTGGATGGTAAACCCCCCATTATAAATGGTTTATATGGGAACAAAACAATCATGAAGGTGATGGCAGTGAGACACTCAAAGAAACACATTGACTGCTGGGCAGAAGGGACACCTGCCCCTCAGATTATGTGGATTATGCCTGATAACATTTTCCTAACAGCCCCATATTATGGGAGCAGGATTGTGGTGCACAAAAATGGGACACTTGAAATTCGGAACATCAGGCCTTCGGACACAGCGGATTTTATCTGTGTGGCACGTAATGATGTAGGAGAGAGTGTGCTAGTGGTGCAGTTGGAGGTCACAGAAATGCTACGGCGACCAATGTTCAAAAACCCATTCAACGAAAAAATAATAGCAAAACCTGGGAAAACTACAACACTGAACTGTTCTGTGGATGGGAACCCTGCCCCAGATATAAGCTGGATGCTGCCCAATGGCACATGGTTTTCCAGCAACATCAGGACATCCCAGTTTCTCACAAGAAGCAATGGGACCCTGACCATCTATAATCCTGGGAGAGATCAAGCTGGGAGATACCGCTGTGCTGCCCGGAACAAGGTTGGCTATATTGAAAAGCTGATTGTCCTGGAGGTTGCCCAGAAGCCAAATATCCTCACCCACCCTATGGGGCTGGTGAAGGGTGTCAGTGGGGAGCCATTATCACTTCACTGCCTGGCTGATGGGAGCCCCAAACCCAGCACAGTGTGGACGCTGCCGGGGGGCCGTGTGCTGGACCGGCCACAGGTCAGCGGGAGGTACTTGCTGCTGGAGAACGGCACCTTGGTCATACGGGTGGCCACCACCCATGATGGGGGGAATTACATGTGTAGGGCCCACAACGATGCTGGTGACTCCTCTGTGACCTTTCCTGTTGTCATCACAGCCTACGCCCCGCGGATCACGGGCAGACCCCCACCAGCCCTCCACACGATGCCAGGGGCAGCAGTTCAGCTCCACTGTGTAGCATTGGGAATACCAAAACCAGAAATTACCTGGGAATTACCTGACCGCTCCATACTCTCTACATCTCACCAGGGCCGAGGATCTGGAGGTGAGCTGCTTCACCCCACGGGGACTTTGTTCCTTCAGAATCCCCGACCCTCTAATTCCGGTGCATACAAGTGCACGGCAAGGAACCCTCTTGGCAGTGACTTTGCAGTAACGTACATCCATGTTATCTGAAGTCAGAAATGCAGCAGGAGTAATGGTTAACACATGGTGCAGCTGGACTGAGGTCGTCCTGGGAATGAGTTTAGTCAAAGGAAGCCAGAGGCATGAGAGTGCCTGAACACATTCACAGCCTTCAGTCTGCAATGACTGGGCAAAAGGAGAGAGGAAGGGAAAAATTAGCTCTAGCATTATGAGCTAGCATTGGTTCTCTCCATGTTCAGTGGATTTAAATAAAAGCAAACTCTGCCAGCAAACGTGGACTATCAAAATTACTTTCTGGAAATGTACACAGAGAGCTCCTGTAATGACAGACTTTTTCATATCAGCTCAATACTACCCACCTGGTATGACTGTCACAAACATGGATCACAGAGGGCAAGAATATCTGGGAACCAAAGAGCAGGTTTATTGGGATGCAGATTATCTTCTTTATTTGTTTTAATAGTTAGTATGTTTTTTAAATAAATATTCAATGGTGAAACAAGTAGTGAAGTATTTTTCATAGTACAGCTCTGCTTGCCACAGTCTTTTCTGCAGACCTGTGAGACAACACAGACCAGCTTTGGGCTTAATTTGGAACAAGAGAGGGAGCTCTGCTCAGTGCTGTTAAGCTAATGCACAGACTGGGTGTAGAACCACTCCAGCTTGGCATTGTTTTCTTATTGTTCCAAAAGTGTTTTTTTAGAAGTTCCTCACTAGAAAACAATTGCATGAATTTGCATCTCAGTTTAGAATTGTGATTCCTCAATTCAGCAGCCAGGTAGGTCTAAGAAAGAACCTCTGTATCTGAGGGAAAAATGCCTCATGACCGTAGCAAGTGTTTACCTGCCCATTTCACACTGATCAGTTGCAGAATGGACAGCTCAAATCAATTTTTAAAAGATTTAAGCCTGTAACTAAAGTTCAAAGTTTCTTATTTTCTTCCTAAGAAAGGGATTAATGCAGGTCAGATGGTTCAAAACACATACACAGTGTAGCCTTCCCTCTTAAATCAGCAGTTTTGGGACCCGTGTGTAGTCAATGCAGGAAAGGTTCAGTGAATCCATTCCTAACGTCTGTATTCCCTTGTTCCCTCCTTCCTGATAGAATAGTGGCCACAGAGTGGCTGGATGACATGAACCTCGCTGGTTAATCTCCGTAATAGCTTTAGCTACTACAAAGAACAGCAAATCTCCTTAAAAAAAATGAACAGAAATAACTTTTACATGAACGAGACTCACCTGACTGTTGTAAAAGCCAATCAAAATCTACTTTTCTACAGATTTCCATGTAGTGAGTTATTATTATATTACATATATATGATGTATACAATATACGGGTATAGATATGTTATGCATCACTAGCTGGCTGTGCTCCCCCTAGGCCCTCCAAAGTGTGGGTGGTGCAGCTTTCCCCCTCCTCACACAGCACCTGACTATGACACCATTTATAACCTCTTTGTATGCTCAATTAAGCAAATTGAGTTTGTCCAAAACAGGGAAAAATATTCCCAGAGTATTTCACATGTCCATCAAGTTCCACTTTCAAAATGAATGCACTAAAAAAAATAATTGTATAGACTAACTCCTAAATGACATAAAGTAGTAATAAATTTATTTTTCAACTCTATTATGAGCAAAATTATCATCTGTTTGCACAGGCTTGAATAATAATTATGCATTTGTGGTAATTTTGATTGATAATTAGCCTGTGGATTTGCACTCACTGATGATGCAATGCCTTAGGCCAGCCATGAGTTCCCACCTGGGATCGGGAATACCTGCAATGCCCCACTGGTACCCAAGACACGTAACAGGAATAACTCCACCAGCGAAAGGTCATCCAAAGGGCTGTTGGCTCCAAGCTGAAACCATAAGAATGACGCAGGGGCTCTTCCACCCTCACACTGAAATGTGGGATGAGACCTGTCACTGGTGGCATTGGGTGAGACACGGGGGTTCAATTCCTGTGGGGCTTCACCAGGACTCAGAAATTCCCTACACAAGTAGAGCAAAGCCCACCTGGAGCACTGAGTCGCTGTCACACTTGGCACCATCCCCCAGATGAAAGACACCAGATAGGAACACTGCTACTTCTAGTAGGTTTATTAATGTTACACTGTAGCTTTTAAAATAAACTTTAAGAAGTTCTAATACAAGCAATAAACCCACTTCAGCACCTTCTTACCACAATAAGAGCAAGAGGAATTGGTACTTTAAGCAAAGAACTTTATAAAGTGCATATGAAAATCACAGTCAAATAAACATGATTTAAATCGATGCTTGTTCTATCAACAAAGAAAGAGGTCAACATTTCAATGAACAAATTAACTTTTATGCTGAAATCTGAAGTGCTTGCAGTTCAGTAGTTTGGTCCAGCACTGTTCTTTTTTTTAAAAAAAAATTTCCACAAATAAATACAGCAATTTTTGTCCTCTTTAAAAGTAATAAGACCTGAAAAGCCCCAAATTCATTAAATATGCAGTAACATTCTTCAAATAGGCCCACAAGTCCATACATTGAAATCTAGTTAAATGCAAAAATAACCCCAAACTCCCACCTTGTTACATATTCAGATCAACTGCAACACAAAAAATAACGGAAATAAGAGAACTCATGACTGCTGTCTAGCAAGGACTAGTGCATTGAATTTCCAGTGTCCTGCTCTTCAGTGCTGTGGTCAGAAGTGGGGGGGGTGTCTGTGCTGGCTCTCCCCTTGCTGTGGCTGGTTACCTGGTGGAAGAAGCAAAGGGGGTGACTGTACCAAAATACAGAAAAATACTTGTTATTTGGTGCAGCGGTGGCAAAATCGGTCAGCATATCCCTCCTCCATCTGAGGCCAGAGGCACTCACTTCCCTGGGGACTTTCCCTGCAGAGGACTGGGGAAATGAGGGAGTCCTAGCCACAGTCCTCTGGGTGACCAGGGCTGCTCTGGGGACTGGCAGGGCCCTGTGGGGTGCCCCAGAACCAGGGCTTTGATGTCATGTCAGAACTGGGCCAGGTCCCCACTGTCAGTAGGTGAATGACCTCCATGTACATCTGGCAACAGGTAAATAGGCAGGTCTCCAGAAAGATAACTCCATGTTTATAACACATTTCCATATGTCTGTGCACACACTTACTGGAGAGCTGCTTCTGGAGCTGCCTGACCAGCGCTGCTGTCTGCTGCTGCTGCTGGGTCTGCTGCAAGCCTGGCCTTGGGAACTACAACGGGAACAGGAAAGGCAAAAGGAACCGCCTGCCCCATGCCATGGCAGGTTACATGGGATGCTCGGCTGGTGCCACTCCAGCGCAGAGGCCAGGAGGTGGGGAGGGCAGCCAGGGCCAGAGGGCATCCTGACTGGGGCTTAAGAGCAGAGCAAGGACACAGGGAGCACCCTTAGAACTCATGGAACATCTGTTCTCTTCCTTCCCTGAAATCTCACACTGTTCAGCCTGGAGAAGTGAAGGCTTTAGGGAGGCCTCACTGCAGCCATGGCATTAAACACAATGGGATTAGCACCCCCAAATCCAGCCTCTACTGTCCATCTCTGACTCACCCTCAGGTCTCTCAGCTCTACAGATCTGCCTCCTAAATCCCAAATGTTTTTTTCTCATTAGGTCTGGTGAAAATGCATATGCTTCTAATTCTAATTAAGTGATTCTACTGCACAAGGATACATGATGCAGTTTGGAAACCTGAGGTGCTGAATAAAACTGGAGTAATCCCATACTCTAATAACTCTGTGGGTGCTACAGAAACTGCCCAAGCTTTGCTCAGCAAAACCTTGTGCTTACTGAAGCCAGTTTCAGTGTTTTACAAGACTTCAGCATCTTTTGCCTTTCTGAAATCAAATCCTTCACTTAAAGTATGTTGTGTAATCTCCTGGCTACCAGGCCATAGTAACTGCTGAGGTTAGTCAAAGGCATTAACCACCACACCGGGGTTTTTGGGAACACAAACGCAACCCACAGCACCTTCTGCTGTGCAGGTGTTACAGAGGAGACTGTGCCAGGCAGATGCCCATTACTGTGATATGCTCCTAGCAGTTTGTTCAAGATATAAAAACTATTAAGAAAAACTCAAAAATGCATGAAAATTATCTAAGATTAATGTTTTTAAACTTGGAGGCTACAATTTCAGCATCAGTCTCTACATTTTCTCTACTTTTCTATAGCAAACTTTTCCTATTTATCCTCACCTACCTTAAATGTTTTTGGAAAAACTGTGGAAATAAAGGGAGCAAGCATAATGAGATTGTAAGTTCAGTGGATGTGTCCAGAAAAATGACTTGGTAGTGGCAGTGATTGGGTAAAATCATTCCCTAAACTATCAAGTGCTCTAATCCAGCAGAAAGTTGTGTCTTGAAAGTAAATCGGTTTGTTCAGCTGTCTTCACAAAGCTCTGGTTTAATGATTTAATTTAAAAGGATCTTAAAAAATAAACCCCATTTTTTCCCCAACCTTTCAGCAGTACAGGCTAAAAATCAAGGGCCCCAGGTTGGGAACATGGGGACATGTGATGGGACACGTGATGGGACATGGCAGGGGCCAGAGTTTGGCCGTGGCAGAGCTGCCAGAGCACAGGGGTGCTGCACTAACACGGCACAAGCACAGGGGGCAATGCCAACCATCAGCACCTCACGTGGCTAAGAGAATGCTTCTCTGTGCACAGGTGACAAAGCCTACACTGTCCCTCCCCTCACACCTCCCCAAAACACCCACGGTCACCTCTGCTCACCAGTGGCTGCTGTGGCTGCACAGGCTGGAGTCCAAATGCTGGCTGCTGCCCCAGCTGCTGCTGCACCTGAGAGAAGGTGGGCGCTGAATAACAGGGACACTGCCCATGCTGCCTCAGGGATGCCTGGGACCCAGGCATTGGGACATTTCCAGGCCTGGGGCCAGCATGGGCTCGGGGCTCACTGGCCACATGGATCACTGGCGGCCCCATGTGGGGCTCCACACTCACCATCAGCCACATGAGGGCTGACAAGAACCATTGTTAACAGACAAAAAAGTACCCAAAGGCTGGCTTCTTTAGTTTGCTACAACAGCAAAATATTTAGATAAAATACACTATCAATTGACAGGATTGGCGCAGACAGCTATTGCATTAACATATGGAAATATTCCAACCGAAGGGCCTCAGGAAGGATTTTGAATGTAATTTACTTCCCCTGTTCTAGGCCCTACCTATTTAGCTGACAAACTGATACCTCCAAATTAAAAAAAAAATCACCAAACCAGAACATAGGAAA
This sequence comes from Calyptomena viridis, assembly GCA_013390005.1. Lineage (NCBI taxonomy): Eukaryota > Metazoa > Chordata > Aves > Passeriformes > Eurylaimidae > Calyptomena > Calyptomena viridis. The sequence goes on along the minus strand of WEIV01010462.1, from coordinate 355,505 downwards.
TAGGTCAGACAGGCAAGAGGCCCTTTGGTTTAATTCCAGTATCATTGTAAGGCCAGAACAGGAAGCACACAACCACTGCCTCTGCTCAGCACATCCAGACAGGCCATCGCCAAATCTACCTTCTCCAGAGGCATTCCACAGTCGAGAAAATCAAAATACTAAGTTTTACACATACTGCCTTCTGGCAGTCCCAAAAGTAAACCATGAATGACTGCACTCAGGGAAAAGCAGGTGGGGCTTATAGCACCAGGCTCTGGAGTTTTAGACTCAAAGACCACGTGAGTGTGTAACACCTCCACCAACATAATGATGCTCATCCCCCCGCTCTGTCACACCCCCAAGCCCCAGCCTGGCCAAGCTCTCACCTGGAAGAGCTGCTGTTCTCCACTCTGCCAGCTCCATAACGCTTCCATTGACAGATTTCTTTCCTGCTTCACTTGCCTTCTGTTCCACTAACATTTCTTTACCAATGGATTTTTCCTGTTTCGCATGGGTACTGCAACTTAGCTGTGCCTCCCAACTGAAGGCAATCCGGTCAACTTAGACTTAAGCAAAATTCATTTGCCTACTGTTACTTAAACTACCAGGTTGGTCTTGTGATTTTTTGACTACAGACTCTTTTGCAAACCTGAAATATGGATTTTTTAATACCACTCATGTTTGCATAATATAGAGCCCAGATCTGTGTGTGTAGGGAAATAGGATCCAACGGCCATCTTTAGGTGAATTTTTAAATTCTACAACCACACAGGACAACTGGACTACAAAGTGTGAAAAGATCAACTTAAAATAAAAATTAAATGTGGGAAAAACACAGGGAAATTGGAGAGAAAGGCATATTGCTTGCTAATTAGACACAGTGTTAATCTCATTCTGGTTAATGAGCAATCTGATCTAGCGGAAGGTGTCCTGGGCCATGGCAGGGGTGGGAACTGGATTGTCTTTAAGATTCCTTCCAACCATTCTGATTCTATGACTCTCTTATTAAAACACTTTATGACTCTCTTATTAAAACACTTTATGACTCTCTTATTAAAACACTTTATTCTAAACAAAGCTTTCCCCAGAGTGTTCCCCACACTGTGGGAAGTGCTGGGCTCACCGTGGGGCACCAGCCGGAGTGGGGCCGTAGGCAGCCAGCTGCTGCTGGAGGTAGCCAGGGTGCTGGCCCTGCCGCAGCCGCTCCGTCAGCGCGGGGCCGGGGTGGATCTGGGGGGCACAGCTGGGAGACAGCACCACGACAGGCTGCTGCTGCTTCTGCATTGGCACTGCACTGCTGTACGGGGTGTACCCATGGGGCAGGCTCTGCAGGAAAACACACGAGTAACTGCACCCAGCCCGTGGGTGAAACAGCCCAACTACATCAGAGGGGTGGCCTTGTCAAGGAGCCAAGAGCCCAGAGATCCAGAGGCATGTCAGGGAGTTGCAGTGCTGTCCCCACACACCCACCCACATGTCCCACATTCTGGTAGGACCCCATCTCTGTCTTTGGGTTCAGGCAGCTGACACGTGGTCACACACGGTCACACAGAATCACATGCAATCATACACAATCACATGCAGTCACACATGGACTCCTGTGGTCATATGCAGAGGATGGAACCCACACTGTGCTGCCTTCCCAAAAGGCACTGACCAGAAGCAGGGCTCTGCTTCACAACTCCACCTCTATTTTCCTCTTATCTCTCCAAAATACCAAGTATTAGAATGACCATGACATAATAAAGAGTTACTGCTATCACTGTCTCACCAAGAAGCGACCAAATTTCCAGCTTAACACTGTAGTACACTTGCTATTCCCAGCAACAACATCAGGATAAACTGGGAAGTGGCCATGTTAAAAACATGTCTAAGCTACTGCATGGGAAGACCATAAGCATCCCAGGAGGAGGCCTCACCAGTAACCCTGGCCACAAGCAGAGGCACATCCCATGCACAGAGGGTCAGGCTGGGGGGAGGAACTCTGTTTAAGAGCAGTTTCATGCAGGTACTCCCCAGGATGACACAGTACCTGTGCTTGTTGTAACCCCAGGTACTGCGGGAGCTGGGATGGGGGTCGAGCCTGTGAAGTGAAAACAGCAGCTTGGTCCATTGGCTCCCCCTGCAAGATACAGCACCACCAGATATGACCCCAAAACCTCAAACAAATCTGGTTCTGGACACAAACCCCAGCAAGCTGTGCCCTAAAGAGTCACAGAGTGACAACCATTTCCTTCAGGACAGCACCACTGCCGCAGTGCTGTGCTGTGTTTACTCGCAGCAGGTGAAAGCACTGACCTTTGGTGTCTGACACCACTGTGACACTGCAGCAGGCAGGAGGCAGCCATTCATTGCAGAAGGCTTGCAGAGACCCTTTAAATGAGGCTTTGCGAAGGACTGGTAAAGAAATACTCTGGCTGTCTTGAGGCCAGTACATTAAAGCACATAGGAAACTCAGAGAGAGCATAAGCATAGAGGTGATACCTTTCTCAGGATATCTGGTTCCCAGGTTTCCCCCAAATGAAGCAGGCAAAATGCTGACGAGTAAATTTGGTGATGGCGTACAAAACACCAGTATTACAAATGGGTAACACAAGCAGCTCCAGCTCCAACCAGTGCAGCTGAGAATACACTCCGTGTCATGATCAGCAGCTAGCCTTGCTTGTCCATCCAAATCACCTCAGTATTTGTGCCCAGTTAAGGGCAAATCATTTAAAGATTGCAACTATAACTGCAGCAGTATGTTTGGAAGCACCAGAACAGAGGAAAGAAATCGTTAGACTTAGTTTCATGATTGAAATTGTAAAAACTTGGAGAATGAGAATGTGCCAAGGATACAACCAATCCATGTGTTTCTTGTGTGACTGGGATGCTGCACAGATGCACTTGGCCATTTTTAAAATCGTTTTGCCCAAAAAAGCTCAGTGACAGACAGCAGCTGGAAACAGCAAAGCCTTTTCCCTGCAGCTTCCCAGTTCCTCTCAGAACCTAGTACAAGTCCTCCAACAAAGCCTTTGCCATTCTAACCAGGATATCCTGACAGAGCATATAATTTAAGGTTAAAAGTAACTTTGATAACATACCACAAGCACCAACATCACAACCCAGGCTACCCAGTGGAAAAAGATTGGAGAGCCCTCCCTGTGTACCTGCTGCATATCCAGGTGTACCTAATGGATCCCCTGTTCTGACATAACACCAGTAACACCAGGAATGATTGAACATACCTAAAATATTGAAAACAGGCTCAGTGGCAAAGCCTTTTTAAACACATATTTTGTTCTGCCTTGACAATGAGAGCTTTTAAGAGCACAGCAGTTTCCCTGGGACAGGACCAAAGTCCTGCAGACCAACTCTGACACAGTGTCTCTACTGAATATCTGGAAAGCTTTCCAGCATAGATATTAGGGATAAAAGTTCGTGGTATCATTGTTTTTCCCCAGAAAAAACTGAATTCTATGAAAGTTAATGACTTAACAGGTGTTATTGATGCTGTTGTTACTGGTTTCATAAGTAACAAGATCTGGTTATTCCAATAACAATCCATCCTGCTAGTGCAGAACACTTGGCTGTGCTCAGACAGACAGGGCCTCGGGGCACATCCTACAGCTGCTCTCATCTTCCACAGCAAGAAACACATCAGAAGAGGAAAAAATTGACCAGTGAAACAGTTACTGGAAGTATTTATAAGAAAAAAGTATTCTCTGTGCACAGGTGTATTCACAGCTTCCCCCATGCAGGTGCTGTTCTCCTGGATGAGCAGCCCCAAAACACAGTAATATTCTCATCAGAAGCAGAGTGCAGCCTGAGTGGTGAAAGCAATGCATGTTTGGGTGAAAGTAAAATAAAGAGAAGGTCACAGTCTCTGAGTGGTTACCATTATGTTGTCAAAGCCATCCTGAAGGGATACAGCAGAGCTACAGACATCCTGTGGGAAAAGGATAGGCGAGAATGTAGCAACAACACCAGGAATACACACAATTCAGCTTGGGTGTTAATGGAGCAGTGCAGTGCCTTTACAGAGCTCGCCGGGACAGGCTCAGAGAATGCTGGCCTTTAGGAATGCCAATAAGGTCCTTTTAGGTGGTTTTTATGCCAGTGAGCCTCAATGCTTTTATGACATTTATGAACAGAAACTCTAAATGTGAAGAGAACCCCTCATCCTCCACAGGAGCCTACTCATTCTATACAGAATACTCAATAATTTTTAACAAGTCTTATTGTCAAAGACCTCACTTTACAGCTATTTGTTTCCAAGACCACAGGTCTAATGAGCAGAGTCCTTCTAGTGGATTTTACAGAACTGTCCCCACCACAGCCAGGAATTTCAAGCTGGCAATAATTTTTACAATAAAACTCTTGTCACACGTCAGCAATTTAAGCACTACAGAGGGCTTTGCATGGATCATAGCAGGGAACCAAAGAGGGATGAGAAGGATAATGAGGAGCTATAATAAAATAGAGACAGCATGGCAGAAATGACAAGGATACTTGCTGAAATTATTAACTATTTTGAGCAAAGAGAGCACAGCACAGAATTGGAAGGCAAGACAGCATAAGGGCAATATACTATATTGGGGTAAGGAAGGGTACAGAAGGGCTTGAAAGTAAAGATGAAAAGTTATTGGATTTACCACCAGCTACTGCACACACCGTGCTGGTTCTCTGGGATCCAAACCCCAACTGGCTGTGCTTACACCATCAATCCAAAAGCAGCCTGTCTGTAACTACAGTCTGAGAACCAGCTCAGGCTCCCAAGGGCACTGCACAAGGGTCGTGTGCGTCTGGCACCCACCAGTTGTACCCCTCAGAAACACAGGTATTTCTAGGAAACATGGACACCTGTGTGCACACAGGTACAGGCACAGCTCTGCTGGACTCCCTGGCGTTTCCCTGCGCAGGGCACAATGGTGCCTCAGTGCTCACTGGCAGCTTGGTGGCACCTGGTGCCTGTGACCGTCTAAGATACTCGGTGACACGACAGCGAACAAGGGCAGCATCAAGGGGCAGGAGCAAACCCTGAATTTATGGAACACAGGAAAAATAAAGGGACTAAGACCTCAAATGAAGTTTAAAGGCCGTTGGCCCTGGTTAACCAATATTTGGAGAATTATTGCAATGTAACTATCAGCTAGCTCCCCGTCATAAGCCAGGCAGGGCACACAGCCCCAGCAGGGCAAACCCACTGTGCTCTCCTCAGACTGAGGGGTTGGACAAACCTGCTGGAGATCCTGTGCCTGCACCTGCTGCTGCAGGAGCCACCGCTGCTGCTGCTCTTGCTGCAGGAGTTTCATCTGGAGCAGCTGCTGCTGAGATGAGATCCCATGGATCAAAGGCGGCTGCATCACAGAGCCCCAGCGCCGTTGCAGCATGTTGGACAGGGCTTGCTTCATGTTCACTGGGACAAAGGAGCCCATTGGGTCCAGCCTGGAACCACCTGAAAACCACCCAAAGCACAAATGCATCCCCTGCTTTCTCTAAGAGTGCTGCTAGTATTGAGCACTACTAATCCATCAGCTCTACACAGCCATGATAAATACATCTCTGTAAAGGCACAGTCTGGATTAAACCAGATTTCTGGCCTAAAAATTTAAATGGGCAAAGTAACTTTGAAGACTGCCACTTGTAAACAAGAATGAAAAGTACACAGGCTCTAGGCTGCTGTATGTTCTACATCATCTAAAACATCTCACTATTACTGCTGAACAAAAGTTGCATGTCAGATCAAAAGCGTGATACAAACAGCTCAAAAAGTCAAGCCAATTTTATAATGAGAGAGCAACAGTTTATGCACTTTCTGCTATTTGATAAAAATCGTGTATCTCTCTGTCAAATTTCAAAGGTAATATTACACATTTATTTTCAAAAGCAGCATTTCCTTAAACTTTTTAGCCACTCTGGTATATTCTGAAGACTTTTAAATAGTCTAAATACAGATGAGTTGTATTTAGAGCTTCAGGAAAAATATTTAACACTGGTAACTACAAAAAAAATTGTAAACTTCTTTTGCATAATTTTGAAGAAGGCGTGATAGTGTTTCTCAAATCATCACAAACTACTGCCCTTTGGAGCCAGTAAATCCCTGTTAAATCGCAACTCACTAACTAGAAGCCCCAATACAATCTTACCAAAATTAAGCACATATCAGAAATGCTGAAAAAATGTTAGCCCGTTAATTTATTCCATCAAGCAAATGATAAATTAGCTACCACAGCTCTTGGTATGAATCAGAGAAGAAATAACCCAAAGGGCCTTTGCTCCTTTAATCATCCCTCTCTCACTTCACCTCACCAGCTCTCTTACACTACCACCACAGGAGCTCATTGTGGTTCATCTACCCAGAAAGTTCAACACCTTAGGGACAGAGCTACAACTGAAAGCAGAAAAGCCCTTTGAGAACCCACAGATGCCAAAGGAATCAATCAAATGGCATCAGTGGACACAGCCCACATCAGACAGAGAGAAACACAATGTGGTCACAAGCTGAGTTTGTCACAGGCCAAACATAATCCACAGGGCTGTGCCCTCAGAGCTTAGCATACCTGGAGTGAGGGGCTGGTTCTGTAGGAAGAAGCCGGGCTGTGGTGGGGGCCCCCCCAGGCTGTACCCCCACAGGGCTGGTGGGGCTGGGTGAGCCATCAGGGAAGGCAGCAGGGAGTAGGTGGGAGGCACTCTGTATAAGCTGGTCTGTGGATATTCCTTAAAATACACAGCAAAAGGGAATGTTATTCATACCTTACTAACTCATAAATAATGCCAATTTTCCTACTGAATTATTAAAGGACAGGGACAGTTCCTTTGTTGTTGGCAATGATGTAAAAACAAGATGAAGTCTGGTAATTCCCACTGACAGCTCCAGGCACATCCCAGCCATGGCTACCTGATTAGCAGATACTTTCTGCAGGCTATGGTCAGGTGGAGCCCAAGGACAGTTCACTTCACTGTACCAGGATATAAGTAATGGGAAGAACTTCACTGAAACATCAGACAGACCAGAAAATAATCTTACAATTACAGCTACTCAAACCACAACACATGGACAAACCAGCTGTATGCTGAGGGAATTATCAGCACATCCATGGACAAACCAGCTGGACGCTGCCAGAATACCAGCTCATCCACACCAGGGATGGCCACACTGGCAGCAGTGTGGAGAGGATGCAACCACACAAAATGCTGCTGCTAGAAACATACATTATCATTATCATTATTATTAATTATTATTATTCAGGTTATGCCAGGCATGCTTTCAAACCCTTGCTCTAAGTGACTCTTTGGCTTAAGAACCACACCTCAAACCCCAAACTGGTCTTTTGAAACTGGAAAAAGAGTCTTTTCCAAACTGTTTTCCATTTGAAGGGGCCTGGGTTTAAAATAACGTGTTTGGTCTCCTCCTGGCCATCTCCATTCCCTCTCTTCACTGGGACTCACTCCTCCAGGTGCAGAACTGTTTCTGAAGGCAGCACCACACAACACCAGGTGCTTTGGGGAGGTATTTTGGGTCCTGTGTGGGCACCAACCACTTACCTCAGCCCTGAAGCTTGACTTCGACTTCCGCTTCCACTCCTTTGCCTTCTTCTCATCATCTCTGGCATGTTTTCCCTGATCTGAGGACTCTCCCAGCTTTCTTTCTGGTTCCTGAGACACAGGTGTGGTGGGCTCTTCCTCCTCTGGAGGAATGGGCAAGGGCACAAGGTAGTAGCTCCGTGGTTTGGGTTTGGTGTGTGTGTGGTACAGCAGGAGATGCTGCTGCTCCTCATATTTGATCACTTTCCTGTTGACACGAACAGTCCCAAACCATGCCCAGGAGAGAGGGGCAGGGTTTTTGTGACCTTCAAATAAATCCCAAGGGAACACCTTTTGTTTGGTTGACACCTGAAGACCCTGTTTCAGAATGAAAGGGAAATCAGGATTTAAGAAAACCGAACAATAGACTTGCTTTTGTACATCATGGTTTGAGTCAAAAAAATCCATTAAGGATGTTTCCCCTCCACAAAATGCACCAAATGCACATGAGTGGGATTTTAACCCCTGGTCAAGCCTGCCACTAGAGAAAAGCAATTATGTTTTTACAGTAGCATTTGCTTATAGCCATACTAAAAATCTCAAGTTCCATCTATGATATTTTGGAGGAAAAGTCAAATATCTATCAAAACCTGCTGAGAGTTTACATATTCACATAAGGGAAGGAAGACTAAGCACTATATTACCAAAGCATGCCTACCCAATTTGCAGAATGAGAAGCTCTATACTAAGCTCTATCCTTATCTTTTAAATAAATTCACTTCAAAAAAATTATCCAGGGACAGGGCCTCCACAGCTTCTCTGAGCAACTTGTGCCAGGGCCTCACCACTCTGAAAGGGAAGACTTTTTTCCCAATATCCCATCTAACTCTGCTCTCTGTTATTGTGAATGCATTCCCCCTTGTCCCATTAGTCCACCCCTTGTCCAAAGTCCCTCTCCAGTTCACTTGGAGCCCCTTTAGGCACTGGAAGAGGCTCTAAGGTCTCCCCAGAGCCTTCTCTTCTCCAGACTGAAATATCTGGAACAGAAATGCATTTGCTACCAAACATTCCATCATTTGCAACCTTTTATAAAGGTGTTATTTGACAAGCGCAGTGTTGCTCAATGCTGGCAGCACTGCCCACAGAATGCCTACCTGTGTAAGGGAGCACCCTGCTGGGGCTGCAGTTTTAATGAGGACTGGGAGGGCTCTGTGACAGCAGCTCTGTCACAGCTTTCATGATCCTGCCCATGAACACCTGCACTGCACGGGCTGTACCTGTTTGCTTGGAGTTCTTACACTTCAAAACTCGGGGGAAGTGAGATGAAAGCAAATGTTTGCTCTTGCCTGCTTCTTATCAATGGAGTCAAACCCCACAATCTTGTTGCCCTTGGTGCCGATCAGGGACCCCATGGGCTCACAGGCCACAATGTCACTCGTCAGCCTGGGCAGTGGCAGCAGCTGCCAGACCTTGTCAATGCTCTCAGACCTCTTGTCCCCCAGCTCCTTCTGGGGAACAAACACACCCATCAGCCAGACAGAAAGGGGGAGAGGGGAGAATGTGACACTGCTTTCACTATTAGAAAATGTCCAGTTTCTGGATGAGTCATTTCCTTGTACTTTTACTAAATTTAAGCAAGTGACTTTGCAAGGGTTTTTGTTGTTTTCTTTGTTTAAAGAATGTAAGTTTTCTTTTCATCTCTTGTTTAAACACAAAACATACAAAATACATAAGACAAATTAATAATTTGTATTGAATGTAAACATTAATAAAAGTAACTAAGTGTCTTGCAGGGTCTCCATTTTTACATGAATATGAAGAAAATCCTAGAAATCTCTTCCCACCCCTACATTCCTGTATTTTTATTTTCTTCTTTTTCTCCTTTTTATCACTAGAAATGTTTCAGTCTTTTTCCAAGAGGCCTTTCCAGACACTAGGAATTACATGATTAAAAGATGAGCACAGAAAGTAATTCAAAGGAAATGCTGAAGCTGTTGTGACAATACACTTAATTTTAATTTTTTTCACTAAATTCATGTAAGCCCTTTTGTTCTCCTCAGACCCTCCTTGGGAGGCATTCGACAGGTCCGAGGCAAGTGTCCCACTGATGAGGACCCCCAGCATATCCAGCACGGTTGTAAACAATTCACTGGGAGTAAAGACAAGTGTTACCCTGAGGAACTACCACTGCCAGGAGATCCAGGGACAGATATTCAAGGTAGAGGCTCCAAAACCAGCTCTTCACCAAGCCAGGTTTTGCAGGGCTTTCTGCACACACACACCAGCCCCTCCCCCCGATCCCTACTATATGTGACAAATACTATCCTAAATCTCAGCTCAGAGCCACAGCACAAACTGCCAACAGAGGCATTAGGAATTACAGGCTCCAACTCAGGAGACCACTCAGGCATAGGATAGGTAAGGAGGTGTGAATAGTGGCTCCAGTGCTTTCCCAAACAGTGGTGCCCACACACAAGGCCAGCATGGAGCCCCTAAATCCCACTCAAGTAGTAACAGGATAAAAAACTGTAACAATAGCATACATGCAACCTAAACTTAAAGTTTGAAGGACACGAACTGGCTGTTTGAACAGTGCAGACATACTTGTTGGTCTGCAGATCCACAGTCCCTGAGGTGATGATCTGGAGGAGCAGAAGGGCCCAGTCTATGGTCCACTGGGTACTTCTCTGCACCGTGTCAAACATGCCACCCACCTGCAAAACAACACAGCAGGCAGCAGGGCTCTGCACATCTCAGAGCAGCACACTTCCCTGGCTCCCTTCAACTTCCCCTACTGATCCCTAGGGATCACTTAGGAATAAACAGCTATGCAGTTCACTGGAGACCTGGATATTCCAGAGCTTCTTGCTCCTTATCACCTCTTCCAGAGTAGCTACTTCATCTTTTCATAACAGCAGGATAATCACAAGTTTTTGTTACCAGGTTGAGGAGCAGTTGCAGGGCTTCGTGCATCATCTGCCTGGCTTTGACATCATCCTGGTACCCGTTCCTCCCTCCAGTTACTGAGGATCTAAGAAAAAGCATTGGATTAAGGTGGCTTTCCTCCTGTAATGTTCTCCCTTTAAGTATTTGTGACCATTATTTATAAGGAATCATAAAGGATTATAGACCTTGTTATCCTCCTCCCTGTTTAAGGCTTAGAGAAGATTAAGCAAACTGGTGGGAGGAAAAAAATTAATTTGTAAAGAGCTGATGATCTGCTGTCAATAGTGTGACTGCATCTTCCTGTTGCAGCAAAAAAAACCCCAAACAATCATCTTTGTTATGCATTTCTTAACAATATTGTTTGAAACAGCCTATTTCACCACAGGTAAGTCAACAGATCTCTTGCACTGCGTGCAGCTTCTCAGTGGGATTTCTGGATGAAAAACAACCAAAAGCTCAGAGCACCTGGATGAGCTGCATTTCAGGGGAGAATGCACACAGCAAAAAGAAAGCCCAGGTGGCAGAAACCAGAGGAAAAAAAAAATCAAAGAAATAATTTCCCTGGGATGTGGACCTGTGTCATAGCCTGACGTGAGATGAGGGGCAATATAGGAACCTTTAGGAATATTGTACAGGTACCAATTCTCACAGTCACAGCAGGTCACAGAAACTGAAGTCAGAGAAAGGGAACATGACCCACTGCTCTGGGCACTGGATCTGTTCAGTTTAAAGGCAGTCTGAATGAGCTGCTGGAAGCTGGAGCATGAGCTGGGTGGGAGCAGGAAGTCTGGAGCAGGATGAGCAGAGACTGTGAGTAAGCACGAGAAACCCAAAGAAAAGCTGCAGGCAATGGCCAGGCTGGGACCAGGAATAGTGTTTTTTAAAACATGAAAAACTTTTAATCTGTGCCAGCTGGAGAAAGTGATGGGTTTTCCCAAAGGAGGACACTTTCAAACTTATAAAAACTTTTCAGGATCAAGCTAGGGACTAGAAAACTTCCTCTCAAGACTAACACATTTATTGTTTTTCCTGGAAGAAGTGAAATCAGACTCCAGTTCATTATATCTCTCTGTAACAAACTTAGAAGAAAAAACGTATTCATACTCAAAAACCAAACAAACACGTCCCCATTCTCCCCTCCTTGGACTGCTCCTTTTGGCACACCACTGCACTGTAATTTTCCTGGTTTTACACCATCATATATACATAAAACTGCTGACACGCACCCATCTAATAAAGGGTGCTTACGGTTCTGTGCTTGTTTTACCTGAGTAACTTGATTCTGCAGGGATGTGAGAAGCCCTTCCCGTTGCTCATCCTGTCCCTTAAGGCAAGTAAGTACCAGTGACAGGAAAGGCTGCTGGCTCAGCAGGGACATGCTTTAGGAGAAGCAAACACAGCACTCCATTAGTGAAGTTATTTTGATACTTCCCATCCTCGCTCCCTTCCTTGTTTTGTCTACCCTTCTTCCGCTGAAGTGGCACTGCTGCATCTCTCTCTGTTTCTGTTTTAGTCAATTAAAGTCTTGCCAGAGGAATTAAAGACCAGACCCTGGGACGGCAGAGCCCCAGCCAGTCCAGATACACGTGTTACTGAGACTCCCCTGCTCAGAGTGACCAAGAACTACCCACACACATGAAGGCCTGACTCAGGAGCAGAGCAGATTATTTTAAGACTAATTTGATCAGCAAGGGATACCTTTTTAGTGGAGATAAGGCAGCTTAAATTTCTAATCCATGCTAGTGGTCTGAAGGCAACTCCAAGGAAGTTTCCTCTAAAAGCTTTGATTAGAACAAGAGCTACCTGAATGGGCCTAAAATTCCAACGTGGACTTAATTCAATGGCATTTCTAGCATTAGCCCAAGGAAGTACAAAAACATTACAGGCACCATGGAAGAATATTTTACAGAGGGAAAATCTATAACCATTAAGTCATTAAAGTTTTCACACGTTCGAAAAGCTAGAAATGAGCTTAAGCTTAATTCCCAACAGGAAGCAAGTGACATGACAATAGTGGGATCTTAATGGCAAGCAAAGTGGCCTAATGCCAGGGAAGGGAAGAGACAACAAGTGCTCTAACTGTTCCTTTACATCCCTAACTTTTCCCATCACCAAACTGCAGAGTAGCCCCTGGTAAATGGCTTACAAAGCTTCCACATTTCTTCCTCTGAAACTAATGGTATTTCTCCAGACTAACTGAAACCGGAACCCTGTTTGGAGTTGATAAAGTTTTGTGAATCCAAAATTCAGTCCTCACTAAACTCCTTCACAAACATAGTTTAGCTCTGACTGCAGGGGTTCTCCAAGGCTGTACCTTTTATGTTTCTGTCTATCTCTTTCCCTTCTTAGAAGATGACCCCAAATGCTGCCCTTTCTCCAGCTCCTCTCCCACAGCTTTCAAGACCCTACCTTGAACTGAGGTAGGCAGTTTGGCAATCAGGGGGGCCACCAGCCACACTTGTCGCCGCTCATAGGAGCTAGGAGGAGAACAAAGTTATTTCAGCCAAAACATCCAGGCAGTTTTGCAGCCAGTATTAACTGTTACAAAACGGAACCACTTCAATAAAGCAGTGACACAGTGCATCTGGAATAACTAGTGAGGACTGAGCAGTCACAGTTTCTGGTGTCCAGAAAGTTCAAGAATAGCAACTACATTTATTGTTAAACAAAAGTAAATAGAAGGAACCTTCAGGTAACTATTTCTGTACATACCTGGTTCAAGTGAAAACCAGTCTAAGAAATCTACACATAATTAAGCATCATGTTGGCTACAAGAATTAGAAAGGTGCTACAAAAAATACCTTAGGAATGTCTTTTTACCATTCTGTCTTGTATTACTTGTGTCAGCATTTCCAACAGAGTTTGGACTGAAGAGGCCTATACCAGAGCTAGAAGAGTTATTGTTTAGCTCAGTGGATTGCTGAAACACCTCTATTGTTGCCTTTGCGATATTATCCAACAAGCTGTTCATTTCAGCCACAGACCCAGAACCCTACAGTGAAACACAAGTACACTAGCACATTCATGGCATGTTTGCTCATGGACTACATTAAAATTTAACATACCTTTGAATTAAATATTTAGATAAGGAAGTTTGAAAACCAGTACTCACAGGTTCCTTCATGCACTGTTTGATCATCAGCTGCAGCTCCAGCCACGACTGCCGCAGAGTCCACTGGTCTAGGTTCTAGGGAAGAATTAACATTACATATGTTAATTGTTAATAATATTAACATTAAAGTCAACATTTTACAGGTCTGAAGACAAGAAATAAATGTCATACTTGAACACATCGTGTGCAGAAGCCTCATCTTATAAGCAAATCATCACAATGACTGCTGTTTATAATAGTTTAATGACATGCTAAAACATCAGACAAAAGAATATACATGCACTTCCACACTTTTCAGCTAACACTGTTCCTCAGTAATTTTAAACCCTCAGATTTTCTAAATAAGAACCACACTAAATCTGAGTTTAGTTAAATATGAATACAGAAAACATAATTCACTCTTTCATTAGAAATTCCATTAATCTATGGCATTGCCATTCAATGAATAGGTCTGAATTCAGCACAAAGTCATCTAGACATAATTTTTTTTTGGAGGACACTGACCTCTATTTGTCCTGGTCCAGATATTGTTGGCTTGATTCTTCACAGGGCTATTCACAGAAAATCTATTTTGCAGTATAGGAAATTAACTGTCCCTAGTACAGTTTAATAATTTGAAGATATGATCAGCTCGGGACTGTCCATGAAGGCATTAGAGCTTTTTCCATGGAGCAGGAGTGACTATCACCACAGTACTGTTCCAGAGGCCCACTGGGACAGCAGAAAGCTCCACCTGAGGAGCCCTGAGAGCATCTCCCCAAGGCCTGGCAATGAGGAGCAGCAGTGACAGGTGTACTGCTCCTCTGGGACACGGGATCAGAGGGAACGAGACACCCCAAGTCACACCATAAACCTTCCCCACGGAGACTGCAGGGCCTGAGCACACAGAATCTTTAAAGAATAACCTAATGCTTGGTTGCACCAGGAGTACCAAAACGGTGTCCCTTGGTGGTGCTGCTGAACAACAGCCAGCACATCACGGGGAGTTCTGCCACCTCTCCCCAGTGCCTCACCTGAAGGATGCTTGGTGGTGCCTGCTGCTGAGGGTTGTCACCCTCGGTGCACTCTTCAATGCCATAAGGATAACAGATAAGCTGAAGGAGTTTCTGTGCTTGTTTGTTTGAGAGAACAGGATCCAAAATAAGATCTTTGTCTGTGCACAGCCTCTCAGGTTCTTTCAAACAGTGCTCTCCAACCCACTCCTGTAAGGAGTCAGATGACAGTCACCAGAGAGTTGCAAGGCAATACTAACTTTTGGTAAGCTGAACAGAAAAGTGATGGTTTCATATGCAAAATTTGCCGTAACTATGGCTCATGCAACATGTGAGATTAGCAGTATCTTCTGCCATTCAAAACCACCTGAATGTGTAAGACTGTCAACAGGTTTTCCAAAATTAATTTCTTCTGTATTTTGAAAGCAACATTGCAATAAACAAAATGCTACTGCAAAAGCCCTTTGAGCAGAGGGCTCATGGAGCAGTCCTGCTGTCTTCCCAAAGTGCTTGAGATTTAGGTGGGAAAAGCCCCTCAGTTCTGACAGAGCGCAAGATGCTAATAACTAACTAAAGGGCTTTTTAACTCCAATAACTTACTATTCTGTGTATAAATTGCCCAAACCAGGAAACTCAGAATACAAATACTGACATACTTCAATACTCATTTTGCACCAAAATATATATTACAGTTTTCAAATTAAATAATGCTGTTTCTCCAAACAAGGATAGAGGAGCAGTTTTAGAGCTTTACCTGCTGGCAGATCGTTCTGAGAACATATCTCGCGTACTCGTTCAAACTGGCGGTTTCAATAGAAACAGCTTTTCCACAGGATT
Organism: Calyptomena viridis; assembly: GCA_013390005.1. NCBI lineage: Eukaryota > Metazoa > Chordata > Aves > Passeriformes > Eurylaimidae > Calyptomena > Calyptomena viridis. The sequence continues at coordinate 340,133 of WEIV01010462.1, read as the reverse complement.
TCAAAGAGTGAGAAGAACCCTGAATTTCCTCCTCATTGAGCTCATCTAAGAAGCCTCTCATATGGAACTCTTCACTCTTCAAGGAGCTGACACTGTTGCAGCCAATTTCAGCATCACCTGTCCAGCAGAAGCAGAGGGCGAACTCCCACCAGAGCCCCCACACCCGATCACAGGGATGGACACCTTGGGGGCACCAGGAGGTGGGGAGTTGAGCAGCAGTGAGGCCACCATGTCCAAAAGGGCAGCACTGAGTGACTCTGAACAGCACCAAAGTACTGTCCTCTGGCTTCATGTTGCAAAGCATCTTTTTAATGAGTATTTTGGAAGTAGGGAGAAGTTTATACAAATCAAACACAACTAAAGTCACCATGTGCTCAAAAAGAAAAGGTGAGTGAAGGGAATTGCTCTGGCAAATAAGGAAGAGTTGAGTTACTCGTTCTTCTCAGATGTCCCTTTTCCAAGTTCTATCTCTTACTTTGATTTATTAACATTCTGTAGATTAAGAGACGAGTTTGACCAGTGGCCCCTCAGCCACTGAGTGACGCCTCAACCTTTCTATGAGCCCACATCTGTATTCAGGAAGGATGAGAGGGAAAAAACCTGGCAGGCAAATAATACAATGAAGAGAATGGCACTAAGGCTACATGAACTAAAGCCACCCCAGAAAGCTCTGATAACACTGGAGCAGCTTCCTCAGCACAGAACTGCAACAGCTGCCATTTATCTGATGTTTTTCCTCAACAAAGCAAGTACAATTTTTAAATTACTAATGCAAGGTGTCAACAAGAGATCATTTCAAATAGAATAGTTTGGGTCTATAGGAAGAGAAGTGCTGCAGTAAAGGCACAAACTCTGTACCCAAACCATGTCCTGGAGAGATGAAAACATGGGTATTCACACCATACACCATTAATGAAGAAAAATTCCAAATTTCAGAACTCTGAATAGCAACAGTATATAGATAATAGCCATAAACATATTTTAAACTCATTCCCAAATCCAACAGTCTAGCCCAGCTAGCTTTGCCTGTAATATCCTTCCCCAGTACAGTCATATTATTAGGGGCTGGGGGGCTTTGAAAGTTCTGAGACATTGGCCAACAGGCTGTCATGATGGCACTCTGGTTGGAGGTACACCCTGTGGGCATGGCCACATCTTGCTTGTTTAACTGGACATTTACTTAGCTCCAAAATACATATCCCAGAGGTCACAAGAGCTTTAGCTGAACTTGAGCCGAACCAAAGCTCTGAGGCAGATATTTGTTTTGAAAACAACACTCAACATTCACAAATTGCTGAGAGTGATGCTTTTACAACTTCCACAATGGCAGACACACAGGATTTGTAGTAAAACACAGAAAAAGATGGGAAAGCTTATTCGAGACCCCATTTCCTCTCTGTATTTGAGAGGGACTCATCTGAGTTTGAATGTACTGGGACTCAGTGGCAGAGGTCAGGGTCAACATCTGAAATACTCACATCTGCTTAAAGCCTCTCCACTGAGGCTGACTCACCAGGGAAAAATCTGTCTTAACCTGGAGTCTGCACTCCCCACATGCTGCACAAGCAGGGACAGCAGTCACATTCTTCCCTTGTCCTCAGGGTTTTGATTCCCAAGGAGTATTCCAAGGGAAGTGAACCAGCACGAGCTATTTTCTGCCCAAACACCAGCACAAACATATCACACAGGACTCTGCGCACTCTTACCAAGCACCAAAATTGCTTTCAAAACTGCAAACACAGCTCCCATTTCAATGCTGTTGTGAGCAGCAGCCAAGAGGTGACGATCACAAGAAGAACAAATTCCAGAAAATAATTTCCCTACAGGAAGAAGAGTAAATTTTGTAGAAAATGGGTGTTATTTACCAACTAGTATTTCCTTTGCATGAAATCCTCCTCAGCTAGAACAGCTACAGAAGTACAAGAACTGAAGGAAGAACTGAATCTTCTGAAACTGGAAGTGCAGCCCAACAGGTAAGTCATTAAGGCAACTGGGATATGTAGTTATGATGGATTCATATCAAAATAAGCTGTGGGGATTGAAATAGAAAAAGGAGCCTGCTGGTTCATTGTGGCCACATGAAAAGTAAATTTAATCACTATAAGACACTGAAGCCTGTTTTGGTTTTGACTTCACGGATTTAGAAAATTATTTCCCTCACTTCATCTGCATGACAAATGAGGTCAAATTAAGTGCTTTAAATGCCTGTCTAACAGTTACACTTCATTCTGCAGCTCAGCAGCTTGTAGAAGCCAGTCAGTCCTTTGTCTAACATGAAGGAGGAGATGCACAGACTACAAGGAGGAGATGCAGACTGCAAGGCAGGGAGGGAGGGAGAGGGAAAGGATGAATCTATCACCTCTCTGAGGCAGTTAACTGAGCCAGATGTAAGAAAGGTCTGTAATGTATGTTTGATGTGTGTTACTTCCTACAAATCAGTCATGATTTTTCCTATCCATTCAAATCCATTTTTATTTCTAGGGAAGCCACATCTGTCTGTTCTCAGACAGTATTCCTCACAGCTCTTGCTTTTCTCAAATTTTCTCAGATTTGTTTTTCTCAAATATGCAAAAAAGCTCATTTATTTATGGTCAGAAAAAAATTATTCCTTTTAGATGCAAGAATTTGATACCACTTAAGAGCTGACTCTTCTTTTTCTTTCAATTTCTTTTTCCCATGGATATAATCATGTTATCAAATTTGCTGAAATACTTATAAGACACACATATGTGACAGGTTATCACCAAGCTCATTTCCTTTTAATTATCAGGTGCTTTTTGCTTGCACTTTTCCTTCTTCTTTTGGTTTGTGACATACATACACGTCAGAACTCAAAAGAGCCCCATTCAAAAGAAAAGAGAACTACCTTAATATATGCTGACAACTAATTTTCTCATGTACCTTCTGTTGGACAAGATGCTTTAGTGTACCCTATCTGAAATCACATTTACTCCCCATTGCCATGCTAAGCTCCCAAATGGCACGATGTGTATCCCTGTTAGTGCTTCTGTTACTGCTATTCTCTATCACGGCCACGTGTTGATAATGAGCAAGTTTCAGCAAACTCCTATAGTTTTACCTGCATGCAAACCATTTCCCAAACCAGTAAGAATAGTTGGTATCAACTGCTCACTAGTGAAACATCTGCAATTTTGAACTTGCACTATGGATATTTTCACCCATGAAATCTGCAGCTACCAAAAACCAATTCTGTGTTCACTTTCTGCAATGGAAGGACCAGGCAGCAAGCAACTCACCTGTTTCCTGGGGAAAGAGGCACACCTGGGGTGTCCTGAAGAGGTGCAGGAGCAGCCAGCAGGTCATCCTGGCCCCAGGTTCAGCATCCGGGTGCCCACAGGCTGCGGAAGATGGGACATGGACATAAGGATCTGCCCAGGACCTCACAAGTTCTGGTGGCAGGCCTGGAAATGTTCTTCCTCACAGATCCATTTTAAATGGAAAGACAATGATTGCATCAACAGGAATCAGCATTTATGGCCTTGAGTCATTAAAAAGCAGGAAAGAACAGCAGGATTTTTGGTAAGCAAGAGACATAATTAATGGCAGAAAAGAATATATGGTTGCAATGGCTTTTGACAGTCAAAGCAGCAACAAGAAACACAAATACAATAAGAAAGTGAAAAGAAATGTATGAAGTGGCCAACAAAGAAGAACCCAGGTACAGCACTGCTGGGCTGGAGGCCAAGGCAAGGTCAGAGCAGAGAGGCCAGGTCGGACAGGTGGTGCCAGGAGGAAATGCAGGACTGGAGCAGATGTGGCAGGACCGGGAGCACAAGTGTGGAGCAGCAGGGAGCCGTGAGAGCAGGTGAGGCTGCTCACGCAGGGGACATAGGGGACAGTGCACTGCCAGCAGCTCTAACCCCACTCACTTGGTCTCTGCCCTAACGTGGTGCCTTGGGAGCTGCAGGGACACCTGTGCTGCAGGGCACAGCACTGGCACTCCAGGCACAACACGCTGCTTGTCCCACCCTTGGGGAGACTTCTCAGGAAGTCTCAAGTTTTTCAGTTTAGGCTTTTCTCTCGGTGTTTTCTTACCAGCTGCCAGGAGGGAAGGCAGTGCCGGACAATGTCCACCAGGAAAAAGCACTGCTGGGCAATCAGTATGGCAATGAACGTGGCCAGGGAGTCATGGAATGACAGGTCACTCACCTGGATGGAAAAACATTGCAAGGCCTCACACAGCAGTTCACACACCTCTACTATGAGTACTGAGGAATTCCTTCATAGAATAAACAGTAAAATAGCAGTTCTCCCTTCCTTTTAATGCATTTCCCAAATGTGGCAAATACTGACAGTTCTTACCTCAATTTTAACAAATACTTATTTCAAATACCAAAGTTCTGAAATAAAAGATTAGTCTTAGAGAAGCTTGAGAAAAGTTTATCAATCAATAAAACCAGGTAACATCAAGACTCCTTCTTGGCTTAAGGACAGGAATGTCCCCATGTCCCCATCAGAACTTCAGCCTGCTCTCAAAGGCAAATGCTGTCAAACTGAAGGTCAATACATGGATTCAGCTTTTGGATCATATTAGTCACTGTAATCCTGCTGACTGTAACAGTATTGCTCCTTCTACAGTCAAGGAGCCAACACCAAGACAGGGTTCTTAAAACACAGACTGTTATATATACATCCACCAGCATCTTAGGAAAAGCACATAGCCATGCCTGTTTCTGTTGAAGAGTGTCTCTGGTACTCTGCATCATCCCATCATAAAGAAAGGAAAAAATTACAAAGAGAAAATTCTAAGCACTGCTCAAATTTTACATTAACCCTGAAGATGTAGGAAAGAATAAAAGTTAATCAGGAATCTGTTTAAAAGCCTTGAAAACTCAAATAGACACAGGATTGAATTTGTCCTCCACATTTTGTATTGAATGGAAGCCTTATTACTCCTATAAGGAAACTTGGGGTAAATAGGTGTCACAGGTGTTCAGAAGATGCTGCACTTACATCCACACTGCAGACCAGATCATGGAACCCCCAGACATGGTTTGAAGAGCAGCACAGAGCCTTCACAACCCCCAGCCACTCCGAGCTGAGCACTGTGCAGCATGATGTCAGCTCTGCACACAGGTTCCCTATGTCATTGATCCTGGGAAGGAGACAAACAGTCATACAGAACCCAAGTATTTTGTAAAAAATAAATATTTAGGTCAAAGCAGACCAGTGCTTGACAGGAGAACTGCTATTTCCTTACTTAAGGTGGGGGGTTATGTCCCACTGTGGATTAAGCTAGTATACATTTACCCCAGGGTTACTCTGTGGTGGACAATGAGCACCTGGAAAAAACTCCTGCAGCAGTGTCACAGACAGGGGAGTGTGGGGCACCTCTCCCCAGCCCCAGGTCACCATGACAGGCAGGAGGTCTCCCCCCTGCCAGGCGAGCACCTCCATTCAAGAGGGAAACAAGTCACAAAATCAACTGGCATTAATGAATTTTATTTCACAGATCCCATACTGTGTGACATAGGATTTGGGGCATGATTCAGTGTTATGTAACAGCTTTAAGAAACAGAGCAGAGTTGACTCATTCCAGTGCAAGTTATTTTCTCTCTGTTCCACAGTGAAACTCGTTTAGCAGCATTTAGATGTTCCCTCTTGTGCTCTTACAAAACTGCTTCCTCTAAGCTTCTCTGCCCTGACAAGGATGACCCACACTCCAGAGAATCACAGACTGGTTTGGGTTGGAAGGAAACCAAAGACCATGTAGTTCCACTCCCTGCCATGGGCTGGTCTCACCTGACTGCTCATCATAGGAAATTGACTCAAACCATGCACCAGGAGTGTCAGGAGACCCTTAAAGCACAACTGACACCTGACAGAACTCAAGCAGCTTCTACAGAACCACAGACTGGTTTGGGCTGGAAGGGACCTTAAAGATCATCTACTTCCACCCCTCTGCCACGGGCAGGGACACCACCCACTAGACCATGTTTCTCCAATCGCTGTCCACCTCATCCAGCTTCTCTGGGCAACCTGTGCTGGAGCCTCACCACTTTCATAAGGAACAATTTCTTCCTCACATCCAATGTAAACTTCACTTCGAAGTCATTCCCTTGACTAAACTTTTAGTACATTAAAAAACAGATTTTTCAAAAATCTATGTCTTCCCTATAAAGAAAAAATCCATAATTTATAAATTACATATTTAATAAATGAAACACCTTTTGTATCAGAAGGAGGCAATGACCTAATGCAGAATTTTCCCTCATTTGCAGGCTTCTAATGAGCAGAGATTGTGCTGACCTCTTCATTCTGAAACAAGCACAACTGCTGATACAAAACTCTTTTTGGCTGTCTGACAGTGACTGCCTGCTGCTTCTTCCTCCCTTCTGCTAAACTATGCAGATTGACTTAACAAACTCACTCAGAGGAAGCTACTCAATACATTGTCAGCAACAGAGATGAAAATGAAAACAACTGCAAAAAAAAAAAAAAGACACAAACCAAAAAAGGTGAAAGGAAACCTCATCTACACCATGTAAACTGGCTCTGGTCCCACCCCAGCATGGGCCTGACCTCCTTGGCTCCTGGTGCCCCAAGCAGACGTTCATCAGCACGTTGCAGACGAAGCTGTAGCGGTTCGCTGCATTGTCACTCAGGCTCTTGCCCAGCATTGAGTAGTTAATGCTGTAAGCAGAGGGATTCTCAAGGAAATCCAGCATGAACTCCGGGTCCCACAGTAAGCTGGAGTTTGAGGGCTGGACGTTGCTGTAGATCGTCTGCTTCACCTTGGAACAGGCACTACTGAGCACCAGAAAAAGAAAGCTGCCAGAAAGTGCATTCTTGCAGGAATGTGATGGACCCACCACATGGGATGAGAAAATCCTGGTTGGATTACCATTCTAGACATGTTTTGAAACTCATTTTGGATAAGGAACATCTACCAGATAATAAGGCTGATATATCAGTTTCATTCAAGTTTTTTTGCAAATAAAGTCATGAGTTTCTAAATGGCTTCTTTTTTAAGCAGCTGGGTGAGGACCAATATCATTTTGCCCAGCAGCATCCTTCTGGGATATCAGGTGTCCCTACAGGGAGTGTAACTGCGTTTCCCAGTGCTGCTCCCCACTTTGTGTGTCATGACCCAGTGAGCTGCAGCGGGGCCGGGGGAATTCACTACGGAAAAATGAGAAAATTTATCTAAATTTAAAACTACATTTGATAACAGCACAACATAACAGACACCATTTGGAAATCAGTAAATAGAGAAAAGATACTTAAAGTTCATATTTTTACTTAATAATTAGACAAAAGACAAGAACTGTTCCAGGCCAGGAACATCTATATGTGAAGTGGTTTTCTTTAAGGGGGAAAATATGTTAGTGAGGAATGCAAATTTCACACCCAAAACATTCTAAGGAGTGTTTATCTCCAGGATGGGGTTTTATACCATATGGATAAACTTCACTAATTAGCCCAACTGGGAAAACTTCCTCATTACTGAAAAGAATCTATTCATTGAAATTAACTTAAAATACGTGGAAATTTTGGGAATTTTTTAGAACTCCACTGCTTCCAGGATGAAAAGATAGAGAAAACACTAGGTGGCCTGGAAGGTAGCTGGAACCTGAGAGAGAAGTATTAGTTTGGGTGGTCGAGGTGCCCAGCCGGGAGGGCAGCACTCAGTGACTTTGCAGCTCCTGTAGCCCTTGGACCTCTGACACTGCCAGCCCTGGGATCTCCTCTCTCTGCCAGCCCTTGCCTGCTGCTCTCCATCAGATACCTCAGGGCAGGAGGATGAAGCCATCAGAAGGGTAATTAATTACAAGAAAGGCAGTGTTAACCCTCTACTCTGACAGCCAGTGCAGCAGCAAAGACAGAAATCCAGTCAGTGGAACACAAACACCCCTCACCAAAACCACTAGGCACTAAACTGGCACCATGGGCACAGGGATACCCCCAACACCCCAAAATTTATCTACAGCCACGCCATGGTCACAGAAAGGGAGGCCCAAATGCAAACACTGAGCACAGGAGCAAAGCAGCCTCTGACACAGCACTTGCACCAGAAGCAATGCTGGGGGAGTGGTCAGGAGATAAGAAAAAAAAAAAAAAAGAAAAAAGTGAAAGAATGATTTAAAAAAAGGAAGTTTAGAGAAGATTAGTAACTGTTCCAGGGACACAAAACCAAACAAAGCGCTCCCTCAGTGACACCCACTGAGGAGACACTGCAGAGGAGACCAGAACACAGCAATCCACGGAGGGTGAGTCTCTAAATGTGAACATTTATGAACTGTAGTTTATCATTGCTTCAGATTGACTGAGAAACAGCTGGGTTTACCATGGGCCAAAAAGCAGCTCAAAATGTGACCATGAACATCCAGCTGGGTTTGGGTGTTTCAACTAGGAACTTGGGTGTTTCAGCAAGGAAACCAAGAAGCAAATGAATGTAATGCTATCGCCTTACATACAGCTGTCTAAAAATGTATACATAAATTTGATTACCAGCTTCCAGGAATTTCTGTTTGTCAAAAAAAAAGGTGCTTCAAAACAAGTCCTGTGTATTGCATATTTAATGTATTATTTAATACCTTGTATATCTATATACTGCTAGATGCTGTTTTAATTTGCTATTGTAGGTTAGTATAAATAAAAATGTTAATTTTTGTGTTACTGAACTTTAGGTTTGAAGCAGGAAAATTAACATAGAGCTAAGACATTTCTGTAGTTCTTCTATATTTCCTATTTCTTTTTCCTAGTGTTTCTTATATTAAATCCTACTGTTCCCATGTGTCTGTAAACGTATTAAATATTATTACTGAGAACTCCTTTCCTGCCCCCTACAAAATGAAACCATAAATGTGAACTAAGAAAAACCAAACCAGGGACACAAATCAGGAGAGGAAACAGCAGCTGAAATTGTTTGTGAGTCTCACAAGATGTGGATTTGCAGCTGAAAGGTTTCCACTTCTCCTTTAAAAAGTAAAAGCCAAAAATACAGTATATGGGAACCTAATTTTTTTTAAATTTAAAAATCATGAACATTCAAGCATGAAACTTCACAAACTCAAACATGTTTGTGCCTCTCCCCACATCAAAGGAAACGTTTACGGAATATTACAGATGCAGCAGCTAAGATTTTGTGGGTTTTTCATCCAGCAATGCCTGTACTGCAGGCAAGGTGCTCCAGGAACACAATCAGGCACCCCCAACCCACGAAGACAGTGAGGTGAGGGGGATCCGATGCCGCGGGATACAGCTGCACTGAGGGAGTCCCGCGTACCTCGTCCAGCACTGCTGGAGCAGCCCCTGAGCTGACCCAGCTTGGACGGGGCTCAGCCCCTGCTCCTCCCAGCAGGGACCCACAGATCCGCAAGGACCGCATCACTCTGGGACTGCACATCGCCCAGGGCTGGGACTGCACATCCTCCAGGACTGCACATCCCATGGGACTGCACATCGCCCAAGGCTGGGACTGCACATCCCCCAGGACTGCACATCGCCCAAGGCTGGGACTGCACATCCCCCAGGACTGCACATCACCCAAGGCTGGGACTGCACATCCCCCAGGACCGCACACCCCCAGGACCGCACATCCCCCAGGACTGCACATCCCATGGGACTGCACATCGCCCAGGACTGCACATCCCCCAAGGCTGGGACTGCACATCCCTGCCCCACATGCTGCACTAGCACGGGAAGATGAACTGCATCAGTGAAGCCAAAGCTGCAAAGGCAACAGCAATTTCCACAGAATGCAAAGCAAAAGGAATCCACAGCAGCCCACATCAGTGTGTGTGCAGGGGTGAGAACAAACTCCCCAGCACCCACCTGGACAGGTCTCCAAACTTGCTTCTCAGGTGGCTGCAGGACACGTACAAATCATAGAGGTAAGCTAAAATGCACCGTTCTGGGGAGGAACACTCGGAGGGATTCACAACATGCTTCACCATCCCATACAACCTGCAAATACAAAACCGCTGCAAGTTTGTTCCAATGTACCTGAGAAAAATCTGATACTGTCACAGATCAAATAAATCCCACTGTCAGCTGGGAATATGACAGACCTTCATCTACAGCCTAATGGGGCTCATGTGACATTTAGTGTCTCCTGTGGCAGAGGCCTTCAGGGAGCCCAGGGCAGAACAGGGTGAATTGGCAGTACACCAAGAGGCATAACCTGCCTTCGGCCAGGGCTACAAGGGTTGGGGATCCCACCAGTCCCTGGAAGTGTGGTGCAGGCTGCAGAGGTGAGCCATCTATCCCACTCACCTGAGCTCACCCACAGCTCTCCAGCAGCAATGCGATATCTGGTCCCACTACCTGAACCAGAATACTTTTTCTGCTTAAGAAAAACCAGAAACAGTCTTTGGAGACGTGTATGTCACCAACCCTTCGAAGACTTGCACGGTCTGCTCTGAGCTGAGGATGAGGCAGGTGTGGTACCGCCGCAGATGCAGACACAGATGCACACATCTGCCACGATGCAGACACACAGCCCTGTTGTGTAGCTCCCTGCCAGGCTGGACGACTTGAGCAGCAGCTCAGCCTCCACCACACTGAACTCATTCAGCAGCTGAGAACACACACAAAAATAACAAACTGAAAGTAACTCTGAAGTTAAATATGTAAAACAGGACCAAAAAGAAATACATTAAGGAATAACTGAGGCAAACAAAAATGTAATCCTTTACTCACTACAGAACAAGGGGAAGAGGGAGTAAAATAAACAGTTAAAGTATAAAAACCACCCCACAGAACTGCTCTTCAGAAATCCACAGCATTTCGGGCACCCAGGTGTGTTACGGGGTAATACAAGGGTTCAGTCCAAAACAGCAAAGCCCATCCTAAAATCCTTTGTACTAAAACAATCCAGAACTTTACTAATTGCGAAAGATTTAAAAATAAAATGCATCTATTGATCCTCCACAACTGTTACAGCAAAGCAGAAGGGGAAGTGTCTAGCACTCTGTTTCAGAGGGCAGGAAACTGAAGCAGATACAAGCAGATGGCACTGAATCCCCAGAATTTGCAGTTCAGCTCTTGGGGGTTTTACGGCTTAACAGAAAATGTACCACAGCTTTGTCCTGATGTAACCTCACAAAATGAACTCTGCTCACCTGTATCGCAAAGTCTGTAAGACCATTGATATTCAGTGCTGGCTCCATGAGATCAAAGATGAGCTGGATGTGGTGAGCCAAGGGCAGGTGGTACAATGTTCCCGAGGCAAAACTAGTGATCTGCTTGAGGACATTGCTAGAGATCTGGGAAAAGGAACGCTGAAAGTCAGATGTGACTGAGGGCTCCCCAGGTACACCAGCACTCTGGAAATCCCACTGCACAAGTGGCAATAGTGAGTGCCAGCACTGTGCAGGTAAAAGCACTCACACACCAGGCACGAGCACATCTGTCACTCCCTGTCCTTGAGCCAGGCACAATGCCCTTCATTTCCAAACCTGACAGCACAGAAAATGCTCTTCTGCTGCTTCACAGAGAAGAATCAAACTGTTCCAACCAACCACAGCACTGATTCCTGTTCTGGGGAGAATTTGCTTCAAAGAAGAGGCAAAATCATTTTTCTTTGCATCTTACTGCACTGTGATATTTTATTGATGGTTTTCAGATCATTAATAACATAAAAATCAAACTTGCAATAAATTCATTCAAAAGACCTAATCAAAAGATGTCTTATAAATGAAGTATTAAACATTTTTATTTGTTTCTCATGTTAGCCTCTGATATTAGAACATACTGAAAACCAGCTAACACCTACAAAATGATGGAACTCTGTGCTGACACACTTGCACATTATAGGAAAGTCCTAATACCATGCAGGAAACCCAGGCTTGTCCTTCAGAACAAATTATCATAGCATCATAAAATGGTTTGGGTTCATCTCATTCCACATCCCTGCCATGGGCAGGGACACCTTCCACTGGACAAGGTTATTTTGTATATATGCAAAACACAAATAAAAACCAGTATTTCCTTCCCATTTGACATCCTTGATAAGCTATCCATCCTAGCAGAGCTAAAAGGCCATGATTTGATACAAGAGAAGTACCTGGGATGTCACTTGATGTTGATCAAAATAGGACAGCTGCTGCAATTTTGTGAACACAGTCTCTGGGGCTGGAAATGCCTCTGGTTTGGTCTTCCTGGCCTTCTCCCCTTCATCCCCAGCTGAACAGATATAGAAGGTTATTTCAGTCATTTTATATTTAATGGAGCCCTAGCAGTTTTCCACTGTTACTGATTTAAAAGACAATAAAAACCTTAATAAGCTCTACTCATGACTGCACAAACACTTGCTCCACTTTTCCATTATAATTGGGACGCACAACAGCATGGAACAGGGTTAAAGCTGCCATGAGGTTATCCCGGTGCATAGAGGCGACATCCCAGAAAAGCTGCAAACAGTCCCACAGTGTTACCAGGAGTGCAAGGGACATGGATCACTCACATTCCAGGCTTTAGCACAACAGAAGTGTTTGCAGATAATTGCTACAATGGAAAACAAGGATTTCTAGGAGAGCAAAACCAAATTATGAGATTACATGCATGTCTCCAGACAAGTGCCAAGCACCCCACAGCTCCTGTGAGCTTCACTACAGGTGACCAAACAGTTTGTGAGCATTTACCACCCATTTCTGTAGTGCTCTTCTTGTTCAGGATTTTGAGGATATCTTTGGTAATCTTCTTCAGCTGATGCCTCGTTTCATCACGCTCCTTACCCACACCATAAAGGAGAATCATGTGCTGATTACACTCATGGCTTGAGGATTCATCCTGAAAAGAGCAGATACAAGAGAAGTCTCTTTACCTGTTCCTGTCATCTCTGCAGAAACCAGCCTGAGCAGCCCAGACTGCAGGAAACAACTGACTGACACAAAAACATTTTCTGTGACTGTCAGTAGGAAAAAGATGGTGCCAAAGGAAATGGTGCCAAAGGAAATCACTGAAGAGTGGGGTAAAAACACAGAGGGGAAAATGCAATCTGATATTATTAATTCTGTGTGTATCTACATGGACAGAATCAGAGGACGACCCTCCAAACTGTCCCCTGGATCAATATTTCCCAGCAGATTGGTGAAGAGAAGGCAGATGTTTAGAAACTGGGTGACACTTATTATAAACAAATCCTTTGAAAAATAAGATGCAGCCCAACTCCTAAAATTCTGTTGTGCACATACCAAAGAAATTGAAATACGTGTAGTTTATTTCATTGTAACTGGTCCTTCAATGAAATGTATATATCATATAATGTTGATGTACTGTATGTATCTTGAAAACATGAAGCACTGCTCTGCAAGTTACATAAGATATAAATATTTCCTTCAGTAATAACCTTCTCCAAAGTAAACAGTCTTTCAAATACTTTAAATGTTTTTTAAAAATCAAGGCTGTGTACAAAAATAACACTAAAGAATCACAAGGCCAAAAGGGGCAGACAGGAGCACAGTTCTGTGCTCAAAAAAGTTGCACAATCTAACAAATACCCTGTCTCTGGGTATTTCTGTCTCTAGAAGCTGGACAAAGGCAGGAAGTAAACGGCTAATTATTTTTTTAAATTCTATTTATTTCTCTCTTTTCTGCAGAAAACAGAAGCAGAAGCTCTGAGTGCATCAATTGGAATCTGCAACTGTCACTGGCTGAGAAGGCGGTTCACAGCTAGAGGAAAGTCTGAGCCCTTGGACTGGGATGCTCAGCTGCTTGTCCCACCTCTCCCTGCTCCAAGGGATCCCACAGAAATACTCCTGCTCACTGCCAAGGTGAAGAGCTGGAGGGACTGCCAAGGACCCTTTCTCACAGACTCCAGGTTCCACCACGGGGACCACCTGGTGTTCCACTTCTTCTCCCAGCGTACCACGGTAACCTTCCCTTGGCTTAGTGGGGGGAATATGTCCATACTCAGGGAGTATTTGTTCCATTAGGATTGGCAGCTGAACCTGTTACATGGTTTAAGGCAAAAGTCAATTTTTTCTACCTTAGAGGGAGAAATAAAACTTTATGGCTCTGTAAAGCAGACGTCAGGGATTTGGGCATCAGCTGACAGTACATCAACTCCCCTGAGTGCCTGTTTTACACAGGCAGAGGTCAGGGAGACATATAGTCATGTAAACAACTGTATCACTACACATCTGAGAGTCACCCTAGCCCAGCTCAGGCCCCACCAGCTGCGCATGCTTGTTCTCAACACAAAAATTAGAAGCAGAGTGAAAAGTTTGAAGCCTTATGAGAGATAAAACTCACAATTTCACTTTTTTCAGTTTGTTCCTCCAGACAAGTGGGACACCACAATGCAAATGAAAGCCACAACCCACTTCAGCTCCTCCAGGAACTATAGCAACTGCACCAGCGACAGCAGGATCAGCCAAGTCATCTTCCCTTTGCTCTACACATTTCTATTCCTGGTGGGCATCACCATGAATGGCCTGGCGATGTGGGTCTTCTTTAAAATATCCAGTAAATCCAATTTCATCATCTTCCTCAAGAACACTGTAATTTCCGACTTCCTCATGATCTTGACTTTTCCATTTAAAATCTTTAGTGATGCAAAGCTGGTATCATGGGTCTTGCGAGGGTTTGTGTGCCAGGTCACCCAGGTTGTGTTTTACTTCACCATGTACATCAGCATTTTGTTTCTTGGTCTGATAACTATTGATCGCTATCAGAAAGCCACTTCACCATTCAGAACATCAACTCCACGGAGCCTTTTGGCTGCCAAGATCCTTTCCATAGCAATCTGGGTGTCAATGTTTGCTCTTTCATTACCCAACATGATTTTAACTAACAAGAAGAGAACACCCAAGAATGTAAGGAAGTGTGCTCTTCTGAAATCTGAGTTTGGCTTAGTCTGGCACGAAATCGTAAACTACATTTGTCAGCTCATCTTCTGGGTTAACTTAGCAGTCATAGTGGTATGTTACATCCTCATCAGCAAGGAACTGTACAAATCCTATAAAAGGACAAGATGTCCAGGGAAGGCATCCAAAAAGACTGTCAATCTGAAGGTTTTCATCATCATCGCTGTGTTCTTTATTTGTTTTGTGCCATTCCACTTCACCAGAATCCCCTACACCTTGAGCCAAACAAGAGATGTGTTTAACTGCTCTGCTCAGAGCACCCTGTTCTACCTGAAGGAGACCACGCTGTGGCTGACGTCCCTTAATGCCTGCCTGGACCCATTCATATACTTTTTCCTTTGCAAATCATTTAGGAAATCCTTGCTGGACATGCTGTGCAAACACACGGTGGTGTCAGGGCTGGGGGCACAGATGAAGGAGCAGAACAAAGGGGATGACACAGACGAGACGCCAGTTTAGAGCTCAGAACTCCTCATGCCCCTTCCAGGTTGCACATGTTTATTGTGGGTGGAAGGAACACAAATCCTGTGGAGAGTATCTAGAACTTCTCCAACTTCTTTAGAAATTGTCCTACAAATGAATCATGAGAACCGTGGAACCACTACCACCACTGGCTGCAAAAATAGAAAGCTTGAATAACAGAGGAATCCCCCCACCCCCAACCTCCATCCTTGCCAAAACAGGAGCCTCCCTGACGCCAACCACCATGCCTGTTAGAACTGGTGGGAAGAAGTTTGAACTTAAAAGTGGAACTGTGAGGAAAAACTTAAAAGACAATCATAAAATGCTACATGAGATCAAGAACTGCAAAGATTTTGCAGAAATAGCTAAACTTGGGCCAGAGTGACATCCATGACAACATCAGATGTGTTAAATACAGCTAAAATCCACAGTAAGTGAGATTTTTCAATACCGAGAGTTGTCACCCTGCAACTGGCAGACAAACAAACCTAGGCCAGATACAGAGGAGCCATTTGTCCAGGATTTTGGTAACAAAATAACACTTTGCTTATCTCCTTCTATGCTTGTAATTCCTAATCCACTGACCAATAATTAATAGTCGTATGTCAGAGGAAATTATTTCATAATCAGGTTTATCTTAATAAGAATTAAAACCCAAAATTATTTCCCTTACTACACAAATAAACAAAACTATACACTTTTACACAGGACTATATATTATGTAATATATTAGAAAATATAAAAAGACTCAATTTACAGCACAGGGACATCTCAGGGAAAGACGGGCTCACAGTAACATCTTTATTGATGATTAAGGACAGCTTTTTGCACTATACAAAATATTCAACCACTTCCCTTTTGCAACTGGAAAACTTGCAAAAAAAACAGGGAAGCATTTTCAGGTATCACTATAGGAAGTATTTTCACGTATCACAACAACCACACATGAAATAGATTGTGGGCTATTTGAATAAATTGTGGTTCATTTATCAGCACTGCAAACTGCTCCAATTCAGCAGTGTGTGTCACCCCCACATGAGAGCTCAGTCCTGCCAAATCCATTGCCTGTCCACCCTTCCCAGTACATGCCCCTGCCTGCCAGACCACCTCTACAACTGAAATCCAATTTCCTAAGAAGGTAAAAGGCAGCTCATTTACTGCCACACTCAGTCTTGGGGTTTGTGCATCTCTGATAACCACAGGATGAATTAAACCTTCCACAAACTGTTTTGTGCTCTGCTGATGATAGTCCCTGCCCTACTTGATACAATCAGCAACTGGGTTCCACTGCAGAGCACAGGGCACCAGGATTTCCCTGGAAACAGTGTTGGATAACTCCAGGGCATGCTCTGCCATGAGCCCACAGGCCCCACGACCGATAAGTTCCCATCAGTGCCCAGGAGGGAAGTGCCAGATGCCCCACTCTCACTCATTCCATACATTTTCTACACCTACACATGGAGAGAGAATGGCAATTACCTGTCACCTTCTTTCTCTGATCTGATGAACTGTTCAGACAACAGACACCACAGATACCTTGTCCCATACAGCCGTCACTGATGGGATACGCAGAGGGACCTAGTACCTGCTGCCTCTGACAGCTGGGAACAACATCAAAAGCTCAGTTTGGAAGAAAACATGGAATGTACTGCCTTGGACATCAGTCCTGGGTCATTGCAATGGACTCTGTCACCTTTACATAGTCACTGATGAGTGAACAGAGAGCGGGTCGGGTAGCCATGGACACATCACACTGATGACAATGGTGAGGGTGAGCTTCATCCCAGCCATCCTCAAGGCTCTTTGTTCTCACCAGGTAAATACTCACTGACCAGTACCTACACCAAGCAAAATGTACCAGGTACTGATGCACAAACTCCCTGCCACCTCGTGAATCAATCCACACTGCCCCAAAGGGACAGCTTGAACACGAGCCACTTCCCATAGGGCAGTGAGCACGGAGCCAGAGCTGCCACATCAGCAGGCAGGAATAAACTTACCAAACAGCTCTGTTCACAGAGGAATGCGCTGAACTCCAGCATTACTTCTAATAAACACATCAATCCACAGCCTCCCATGCAGCAGTAGCTCCTGCCAGGACCAGCAAGTGGCTGTAACCAGCACAGTGCATCTGGCTATATAGGCCAAAATAAACCAGAAATCCATTCTGGAGATCCAAAGTCAACCTCAGGTCCATGCGTCAGCATTCCCAGGCCACAGAGAGAGGGGGCAGTCCCTGACGACATCAGTGCACGTGGTTTTGGAGCTAAGTACCCCCTTTAAGGTGGCTCTGAGCAGACCCTGGTCATGCATTGATGACTAGTGTCATCCAGAACAAGGAATTCACACACACAAACAACAAACAGAGCTACATTTGAGGATTATCCTGGAAAACCGTCAGGAAATGCTCTGTATTTATTCATTCCACCTCTCTGAAGGAGCCAGACCATAATGGCCCAGTGTAGGTGCAGGAAGTCTGACCCACACACAACCCAGAAATGGATCTATCTTGAAGGACAAGGTCAGGTTTCCTTTACTAGTTCATGAGAAGTCAGTGTGCTTTCTCACACAGAGCAAAGGGAACAGAGAAAAGCAACAGCAAACATGATTAACTAACTTGGGCAACACACAAAAATGAGGAAGGAAACCACACACCACACCAACAGAAAAAGATCTCATCCTTCTACACATTTCCCTATTCTTAATACTTTGCTCGAGGTGTCTGTTGGCAGAGGAACAGTAGATGAGTCGGGGACAGCCACGGAGGCCTCTGCAACAGCTGCTGCAGGTTTGCTCAGGTACTTGCACGGCCGGAATGTTCAGGGGGTGTGACGGGGTGCTCAGGGCTGACAGACATCAGTGTGCATCTGACCTCGGAAAATGCTAGCTAAAAATGTGCTGAGAAAGGAAAACTGTGCATGCTTGGAAATAAATACCAGAAGTCACTTCCCCAGAAGTGCTTGGCTTTTGGGCCACAGCCGTGATATTTCTATTCAGAACTAAAATACATTTCCATGGAAATACCAATGGCACTCCAGGCAATCTGCTTTTATATCCTGCTATGACATTACCTTGGGCCTCCAGAATGAGTATGTACCATTTTAAATTTTCAGTTAATGTTAGTTTGTAAATAACTTAAACGTGGGGAAAGATTTAGATTTTCTATGAACCAGAAGAGAAATCGGTTGATCTAACTCACACTCAGGCTTTGTGTTTTTTCATGCAACCCTGCCGTCACTGTAAGGAACATGTAATATTAAATATTGAAAGTTATGTTTTGTGTTTTCTCCCTCCTTTCACCAAAGTCCTTTTCAAGCAATGGGAGACTCTGCAAACACAAGCACTGTTGGTAACACCAGCGGAACACCCTCCTCCACCCTGTGCCACCGCGACACCACCGTCACCCGCCTGCTCTTCCCAGTGCTGTACACACTTGTCTTCCTCCTAGGACTTGTACTGAA
This sequence comes from Calyptomena viridis, assembly GCA_013390005.1. Classification (NCBI taxonomy): domain Eukaryota; kingdom Metazoa; phylum Chordata; class Aves; order Passeriformes; family Eurylaimidae; genus Calyptomena; species Calyptomena viridis. Next base: position 321,376 of record WEIV01010462.1, on the reverse strand, counting down.
TAGCCTGGCTTGCTGGGCTTTTTTCCACATTCCAAGTACATCAACTTTCATTGTCTACTTGAAAAATATCTTAGTTTCTGATCTTATAATGACCCTGATGCTTCCTCTGAAGATCCTGACAGACTCTGGCCTGGGGCCGTGGCAGCTCAAAGCCTTTGTCTGTCGCTTCTCAGCCGTGGTATTCTATGACACCATGTACATTAGCATAGTGTTACTTGGGCTCATTGCTTTTGATAGATTTCTCAAGATTGTGAGACCTTTTGGGAAGTTCTGGGTGCAAAACCTGACCTCAGCAAAGATCCTCACAGGTTTGGTCTGGCTCTTGTTCCTTGTTCTCTCTCTGCCCAACACAATCTTATCGAACAAGACAGCGACACCCCAGTCCGTGAGGAAGTGTGCGTCCTTGAAGAGTTACCTTGGACTCAAATGGCATGAAGCCCTCAACTACATCTGTCAGTTTGTCTTCTGGACTGTCCTCATCCTCATGATGCTATTTTATATAATTATTGCCAAAAAGGTATATGACTCTTATATAAAAACACAGAAGAAAGACAACAAAAGGGAAAAACGAATCAAGGGGAAAGTATTCATCATTTTTACTGTGTTTTTCTTATGCTTTGCCCCCTACCACTTCAACAGGGTCCCCTACACTCTGAGCCAAACGACTTCCCTCATGGATTGTCACCTCCAGAACCAGCTCTTTGTGGCCAAAGAGAGCACTCTGTGGCTGGCGGCCACCAATGTCTGCATGGACCCCCTGATCTACATGTTCCTGTGCAAGCCCTTTGTGGAGAAGGTGTTATGCAGAAGAATAAAGACCCTTCAGAGAACAGTTCATATAAACCCAAAAACTGAATTGGACACACGAGTGTCTCCTACTGAGTCTTGATTTTGCAGCTGCATGTTCTACTCCACTGTGTGCTCATAGAGAACTTGAAAGATAGTTTGGTTTACTTCTGCCAGAGAAAACGAAAGTGTGGTTGCACTGTAATATTAACACTTAATAAAAAACAGCAAAATGGATTTTCTATGTACACTCACTGCTCAGCCTTAACAGGCAAAAGCTCTGATCCAAACTGCCTAAAACAATCCACAGGTTAATTCTATCAGCTTTAAACTAAAACAACTCACTTACTAACATTTGAGCAGCTTACTGACTCTGGCTGCTTCTAAGGACAATTCAGCTTTATTTGGGATTAAACCCCAGAGCTGTTTGACTATATGTCCGTAGTTCCTACCCTGGGTGTCAGTTTGGCTGCACATCACAAGGCAGGGAAGAGGAGGAACAAAGGAAAGGACGTAGTCCCTTCCTGTCCCTTCTCACCTCACCCACACTGTTTCACCATCCTTCCTCTCTGCCCCGAGCAGGGCGTTGGTGCAGGACAATGTTGGCAACACCCTGGTCTCTCCAGGGCACACTCCTTGTCTGGGCTAGCAGAGCACTCAGCACTGTATCCTCCACAAAGAGCATCCCAGAGCAACTGGTGCTCACCCCCACCCTACCACTCACCAGAAGGGAACACTCAGAGATGTTGGTGGCACATTCACCCTTTCAAGTCCCGATGACAGGCAAAGAGAAGGGAGGAACACTGCCTGACCCTCCCCATCCAGAGAATCCCTCTCCACCCAGCTCACCTGACCATTCACAGAGCTCTCCCTTGGTTATCCCACAGGGACTGAGCCTGAAGAGAAACTACTTTCCAATCCGAAATCCTGGCGTTTGTCACTATTTTAAGACATGAAAGAGATACCAAGCACTTACTGACTCTGACTCTACAAAGCAGAGCAGCCATGTCCCCTATCCCAAACTGTCTTTTTCCCCCAGCTCTCCTGCCAGCTTTATGCTCTCACATGTGCCTGATACTTTGATCACCACTTCACTGCTACTTTTAGAAATTCATTATTTACAGCAGCCTAATCCAATCTGGCAGGTTTCTCCATACAGCCTGATTTTTTCAAAGCTGTTTTAGATTACTGTGCATTAATTACATCTGCCTTTGGGTTCCCCAGCCTCTGCCACACAGGGAGATGCATGTCTTATTTAGCAACTTCTACTCACTACGTCTTCTCCACCAGGCATGTTACATACCTTCCACAGCTGTAACATTCTTTTACATCTGGAAACTGAACTAATCCCCAATCAGCTTCCAGTTGTTTATGAACTTCCCCATAAATCAATGTTATCTCAGCCATTGTCTTGCTCTCTGGATTAAATGCTTTTCAGGAATTAATTCCTCTTTCCTCACACACATATAGTGTTAACAGGATTAACTTCGCTCCTTTAGAAAAAGTAAATATATTGAATTCTTAGTTGCTGAAATAGTCACTGGTTTAGAAACTACTTAAAGGAACGTACAGGAAGCTGGAAATATTCCTCTCAATCTGCTGACACAGGATGGCAATTAACAGAGTAGCCTGAGCTAAACACTAGGAAAAGAGGATCTGTAAATCTGCTGTGACTTTCCACCAAGCAGGTGCCCACTGAAATCTGTGTTCCTGAAACTCAGATGTATGAGGGAAGAATTCAGGACAAACCTCTGCAGCTCAGTCCTCCCTCTTCCCTCTGAATCACACTGGCACAGCTAACACAGAGGTCCCCAGGACTTCCAGCACTGACTACATCCAGCTCAGGATTTTCAGTGGAAAACTGAGTAGTGTGGCAACGAGAAACTACGAAAATGCTGAAGAACAGAAAACTTATTTCACTGTGAAAATTCCTTTTAATTTCTGATTTCTACTGCTAGTAATTGAGGCTCATTCAATGACATGCATACACACACTGGCAACTCATGCAGTTCAGTGCTGAGAGCCTGAATGTAGGGGTGGGTGTAACCACAAAATGGGTTGAGTTGCTCCTTAAATTAGGGGTGTGCCAAAGGCTTCTGAGGTGTCTTAATCATTTGTTTTTCAGCTGCTTCTTCTTAGGTAGATAAAAGAGAGCCAGAGTTGCCAAACTCTGTAGGCAGAGAAGTGAAAGTGACTGCAAGGACAGGATACCTGATTGATCCACTTAGGGGGAAAAACGTTCCTAATTTCTAACGCTTGGGATTTTGCATGTTTCTCTGCAAATTTTTAGATCTCTTCCTCCAGATGGAAGTAAAAACAGTTAAAATCCCTCAGAAGTTAGGGCTCTGCTTTTTAAAGCTCAAAGAAATACCCAAAGCAGTATTTTATGTTTTACACCTGACCAAAACCAGAGACATGTTTGGAGAGCAGACCTCCCTTGGAGGCAGGAAGCCCAGAGCACAGGGAGGGAGTACAGCAGTATGCCATGGAACTGCTTCATTGGGTCCCCAGATTCCTTTAGTGCAGCCAAGGAATTTATGGAATTCAGCAAAGTTTACCAGCATATTCAATACAAGTCACCATTTTTCCAGATCTGATTTTTCTCCCAACTCAACTAGAACAGGCTGGAGCTGACCTAAGAGAAACCCTTGTTGTCACCTGATAGAGCAGCTGTACAGGACAGCAACCACGTGTACCATTCCCACTGTACCTGTGCTCACTCCAGCCCATCAGACCAGGAGGCAGCAGCAGGGCTCTCCCTTCCCACAGCCAAATGTTCCCTCATGTGGCTTGCCCTCACTCCAGACAACTTAGAAACTGGAAACTGGCACCAGGTCTTGAACCTGTCCAGAAAATGACCCTTGTCCCAGGCTCCCATGGGCCGGGATTCACACAGAAACCACTGACACTTGTCCTAAACACCTCTTCAGGTCCTTCAGTGCCTGAAAGGGGAACTACAGAGCACCCAGCAGTCAAGTTTGGTAGGAAATCACTTATTTGGGTACACAAAGGCTTACATAAATTCCGTTGTATTTTTGTTGTGTCGCGGGGATCCGAGAGGCAGGAAATCATGACGAGAAGGCTGGATTTTCATTAAGTTTCTCAGGTGTTTATTTAACTATTTGCGTGTCGGCATTCTATAGCCTAATCCTAAACTAAACTATCTCTACTGTATCTAAACTTAAGCATAGCTTACCTTTGTAGCAGACTCTGTGTCCGTGCCCTCAGACAGTATGTCTGGCTGGGCCTGGACAGGTCTCTCTGCCTGGCAAGATGTCTCATAGCCAGGCAGAGGGTCTGCTCTCTAAGATGCCTACAACATGTCTGCCTTCTTCTTGCTACGCAGTTACAGCTATATATCACACTATATTGTTTACATTAATCACCCAATGACCTAGAGATCAGTTTCTCCTTGTCCAATCACAAGAATCAGGCCATGTCCAGTCACAGCCTCACTTCTACACATGCTCAGGAAAAATTAGCCTGCAGCATGGGCCTACATATTTTTTCACTTTACTTGTGTATTAGAAAAAGGAGGTATTTTACCCTCGCCTAATACATACACCATTTATCCATCAGACTGCCTCTGAAGGACAGCACAGTAATTCCTGAATGTCCAAAGACAAACTCTGCTCTTCATACACATCCCTCCATCCAGGCTCCTACGACTCTGAGCACTGAGAAAACTCTCAAAGCACATAGCAGGGATTCAATTAATTAGAAATGCAAACAACAATTTGCATCCTGAACAAGAGCTGGAAGGCCAAATCGAGCAACCAAGGAATGACCCACATGACAGCACATGCTCAGAGCCAGCAGGGGAGGACTGAAGGCACCAGAACAGACCTGAACTTTCAGATGAGATCAGCCAGCCAAGGCCTGGAATTTCGGGCTCCCTATCAGCACACTGTGAGGAACTCGAGGACAGAGGGAAAAAGAACTGAGCTTTTAAAGTCAGTTCTTAATCAGCTCCCTCCCTCTCTCCCTCCCTCCTTTTCTGGTAGTGACAACCATCACACAGTGACTGGAGTAATCAACTTTAGGAAATAGGTCAGCTCTTCCCAGACACTTTCCCTGACAAAAGCACCTTCACATCTGCAGGTGTAACACTGGAGAATCCTCCCTGTGTTGCAAGCTCTGTTGCCACTTTTCTGCTTAAAAAACAGAATCAACCAGTCCTGTGCATTACCCAGGCAGTGAATCTGCTTTAACATAACCTTGCAGTTCATATTGCTAAATATGGCAGTGAAGGAGTTTTAGAGTGAAGCAACACAGTAATTGTTGTAATAACATTGTTCAGGTTCTTATGAAATCTGAAAGTTGCTCTCTAACCACCAAAAAGGACTTCCAGCCTTTAAATAACGTGAACAATAGTGAAGTTACAGGTTAGCTTTAGCTTTTGTTTGCATCAGAGCTTTGTGTTTCTTCCACACTGTTTTTATGACAAACTCCCCATGTTTCATGTGTCAGCTCGTCCTGACCTGCTCCAGCCTGGGAGCAGCCAGGCTGCTCCAACATGTCTGCGTTGGAGCCTGCTTGGGGATGCCAGAGCACTGGGTTCTAACCCATCAATTTTACTGATATACCAAAATACAGTGATTTTAAAGACAAATTAAAGTGCCATTGCACCACATTCAAAAACAAAACAAGCCCAAACCCTATTCTGGTGTAAATTTTATTTATTTGACCACTACCCACACACCAGCTTTGGTGTGTGCACTCCATTCCCAGAGTGCCAACTCCTAAACACTTGGGTCTCTGCAAGAGATTAAGTTATATTTTTCCAACATTTCAGTTTTCACTTCCAATTTCTTGCCTCCTCCACAGCACATCCTGCTGCACTGGTTTTTAGCCCACAGCCTAAGAGACAACCAGCACGGGCAATGCTTTAAGAACAATAGCACAAATGTAGCCATAATATGCTGTCATGATGTGTCTGGACTATGACCCAAAGGACCACAGGAGCAGCCACACCACACCATGGTCAAACTGTGCCCCACACCAGCATGCAGAAATAGTGTTCCACACCTAGGATGCAGCACAAGAGCACACGGTCTCACACAAAGCACAAGTCAAGTGTGCAACGGATTATTCCAGGAGGGTATGAACCCCCTACATACCCTCTGACTCATGTTTCCCTATCTCCAAGAAGCAGCTGGGAGGGGAACAAAACAGAAGCACCTGTCAAACCCTGGAGCACAATGGACAGCCGAAAGCAGGTGAAATGGAGGCTGGTACACATGATCCTACACAGCCATGTGCAAGGTCTGAGAAAGGAAAAGGCTTCATCAAGTTGCCTCCCCAGCCACACTCTCTCCATCTTTGGGGCATGCCATGTACTGCAACAGGGACCATCCCCTAATGTCAGAATATCCAGCTTCTGGGACGAGTTTGCCAGTTTATGGTAATAAAGCTGAAAACATGACAGAGTGAACCCATGTTCCTGCAGCTTCATCTGAATGGTCTGCTTTGCCTTGCAAAAGCCAGTCTTCAAAGGCGAGCTGTGCCAGAAGCCTCCTGTGATCAGGGACTGTGCCTGATTCAAGGGAAAGGTCCTGAGGCAAGAGGGAATTTTACTGTCTGCCCACGAGCAGAAACATGGGATTTAGCACAGGGTTCCCTGGACACAGGCCAGAGGAAGCTGCTCAGCACTGCGTTCGGCTCCGGTTTGGTGTCTCAGAGGCTCTGTGCAGCTCATGGGGTGTCTGGTCTCAGCCAGAGGGGTGGCTGGGGGTTCAGTCCCTCAGATCTTTGGGGAAAAAGTAAAAAAATGTGTGTGGAGAAGTCCAGACAAAAAAGGGCCTCAGCATTCACTGAGCACTGATATTATTTTTATTTTTCTCCTGAATTTTTAACAAGGGAGATGGGTATATTTGTTTTCTTTTAAAGAAGGTGGCAGAAATGGGAAATGACGCACTTCATCGTCCAGTGACACAAAGCAGAATTTTGTCCCAATAGAACTGTCCTAATATACTCCAAGTTTGTCCCATGATTATTTCAATGCTCTTAAAACACTAAATAGCCTGACTGCAAATGTGTGTAGAGCCAAGATCTCTGAGGGCAGGGCTGCAAGAGATAGTGGACTCAGTCCTAAAGAGCACCACGGCAGGAAATAGACACTCCAGTCATGTCAGCGGCAATACTGAGTGACAGACATTATTCTGCTTTCATCCTACACGCTGTTTAGAAAAGAGGACCTGTTCAGAGCACAATACTAAAGATGTCTAAATATAGTCAAATTAATAATTGACATGATAATCTCAATTAGCAGATATTTGCATGTACCCAGCACCAGATTTTTCAGGATTACATTAAATCCACTTCCACCCTGCAGACCCTGTATGTCCTGGAGGGCAGAGGCAGGGCAGCACAGGCTGAAGTGAAACACCACTGCAGGCTCTCAGCGTCTCCCCGTACTAAGGTTCTGCCTTCTGCAGCACCAACCCACCTCCCAGGTGAATCACTGTCTGTGTCCCGGGCGCCCCAGCCGCTCCTCTGGAGCCAGGAAGTGAGCGAGAGCGCGCTCTTACCTACCCTGGCATGTGAGTCATTCCCAGGAATGAGAAAGCCAGTTGCTCCAGTTGCTCCTGGCCAGGGGAATTTTGACTCTGATCAGGTATCTCAAAAAAAAGCCATTGGAAGCCAAAAATCCTACTGCCAGACATGGTTTGTTCAGCTACCTTCTCCCAGGAAATACTCTCCTACCTACCGTAGTTTTGAGATGCGTTTTGGAGGAGTCTGAGACACACATGGGATGCAGCTCCGAGACAAGCTGAAAGCGACAATGGTGACAGGTAAGTGAGCTCCGACCACCGGAAAAGCATTTGATAAATTGTTTAGTGAATCTATTTGCTCTTAATCACCCTTGAGTGAAAAGACAACAGGAATTAAGATACAGTTGCTGCAAACCAGACTTGGAACCATAAACTGAATACTGGATCAATTAAAAGTGTGAGAAGTTCTCAATATAGCACGTCTTTATCAATCTTTTATTCATTCATTACACGGTACTTGTTACCTTATTCTAAATGGCAAAAAAAAAAAGTGTTTCTACTTAATCTTTCCTTCTAAGATACAACTTGAAGTGCAGGCGAGTCCATGTTTTCAGTAACTCGCTTCCTGACAGAGCTTAACTCATATAAAGTAAGATTTGGTAACTACAAAATCTGAATTTGCTATAAAAGAGTTTGTATATAAAACAGTTTTCACCTCCTTCAGTACAGGAAAGCAAACTTGAGTTCTCTTCACTATATTAGCAGAATAAAGGTTCTCTTCCTTCATACTTCATTCAGGTCATGTTAAAACTTGTCAGGTTCACTGGAAAAACCACATAGTTCTGAGTGAGCAACTTAGACTATAGATCTGATGAATCTTACAACTTGGGAAATATCTAAAGTGCTTGCAAAAACCTCTGTGTTTTAGGGCAATTTCAGATTGAAAAGGTTATTCTTGGTTATAGAGCACTAGGAGCAGCAGTGCAATTCTAAGTTTTGTGTTACAGTGACTTGTCTGTGCACTCTAAGGCCTGCAGTCATCTGCCCTTACCTAACTCATGCTCTGCCCAGAGACTGGGAGCATTTCACACCTTTTTCGATCTTTTTAAAGAAGACTCTGCAATCTTCTTTAAAAAGGGAAAACAGGAAATTCGGCAACCCTTGGCTGGTGTCACTGGTTCTCTCCCAGGCACTAGCCCTAAGCACACAGTGTTTCTCCCTTTATGAGAACTTTCCCGTCACCTCTCCCTGCAGATGGGCCAGCAGCCCTGGAGCACCAGACAGACCCTTTCCAGCCTCCCCACTCCATGAAGAGTGGGGCTGGCAGAACCTGGGACAATCCCATGTAGAAGACATGTGCCATCTCTTGCAGGAGGGAGGAGAGGGGAGAGGCCAAAGGGTGTGCGGGGACCTCAGACACAGAAGCCATCCATTTGCATTAGGGGGTGGGAGAAAAAAAGCAGCAAATTTTCAGCAGCACCAGCCATGAGTCCCTCCTCACGGAGGGCTGCTCATCCCAGCTCAGCCCCGTGTCTCACCCTTGGCTTCCTCCCAGGCTGCCGGGGCCCCCTCAGGGCAGGGAGGAAGTGGGGAGACCAGCTCGTCCAGCACCTGCACCCCGCAGCCCGCCGTGTGCTGGCACACACCTGTGCCAGGGGCTGCAGCTCCAGAGCTCCGGGGCATTGGGGTGGCGGGAGTCACCTGGTCCCACGGATCCCGGGAGCACGGCTGAGCCAGGGACACACTCGGGCAGGGTGACCAGACAGAAGCACCGAGACAGGGGCAGCAAGGCACCATCCACAGCGTGTCCAACTCCAAAGCACCCCTTCAGAGGTCACACACTCCTTCCCACTCACCTCAGCACAGAGCCCCGGATGAGACAGACCAGGAACCACTAACGGGGAATGCTCCTCCTCCTCATTTTATGACAAGTCCCTTACTCACCTTCACATAGCAAAATTCAAAAAGAACCTCCTCTTTGACCCAGCGAGTATCAGGAGAAACCAGTCAAGCCCCCTGTGGTACAACTGTAGCCTTAAACAGATGTATTTATTAACAGTTTGGAACAAAGTGAAAATGCACCTGACAAACACCAAGAGTTCCAGACCCACCACACAGCTGTCAATTCCACAGGATCCCAGGCTGCAGCAGACACCAACCCCAGGGCTGCCAGGAAAGCACTAAAGGAGGCAAGATAATTCCTGCATTTCATCAATCTTAACGTTTCCACCGTAAAATATTACCATAACATCTTAAAAAAAACAAACCAAAACACAACAACAAACAAAATCGCAAAAAAAAATCACACCATCAATTATGAGTTGTTTTCCACATCTGACCAACAATGGAGCCCACACAAGATACTGCAGCAACCAATGCTTCTGATTCTTCCTCAGGAAAATGTCAGTGACATACCAAAGGGACAACTGATGATGAGCAATATAAATCAGACTTCTGTCACCTTATATCCCTTCACTGCAGCAGCAGCCACTGCCACTGTACAAGGAGCCAAGAGCAGCCAGAGCTGGGCAGGAGAAGGAGCAGCAGCTCTTGCAGACAGCACCTGACAGCCTGTCCAGGACTGGCAGCCTGTTCATTCTGAGACCAGCAGAGTAGGAACTCTCTGGGCTATGCACGAAAACCCAGGGTTGCACCTTGCAGTACTTCTCCCAGTTGCACCCCAAAATCCCCATGTCCTTTCCCTTCCTCTTTGAAGCCGTGGTGCTTCTGCAAGTAGCTCACACAGTTGACTGTGCCTGTGGATGTACAGGAGCACACACACCAAAAAAAAAAGGTTGACAAGAGCAGATAAAGGTTTTTTGATCCTTCTGTGATGTGAATTATAATTGCATATAAAAAACCATTAGAAATTGTGTCAATGCAAAGTAAAATGCCTGAAAGGGAGACTGGAATTACTGAAAGGTAATGGCACTGGCTACATGCATGTACCAATAATTATTTTAATTTCCCAAGACATTTTCTCACAGTGTCCCCTGAGGGACCTGACAGATGCACAAGAGCCAAAGCTCCAATGGATGAAGGTGCAATGCCACCAATCACACATCTGCATTTTTGTCTTTGTACCCCAGACAATATCTTGACTCTTTTTAAAGTGTCACTTAATGTTTTTCATTGCATAATACCAATAATCAAATCTAAAAGCTGAGATTTTCAGCAAAAGGCTCCAACAAATTTAGCCCAGCACTCCAGTGAGCCCTGGCCTTGCTAGTGGGCTGCAGAGTGAGGAGGAAGCAGCACGTGGCACTGGCACATGGCACCGGCAGTGTGGCATCATTCTCTGCACAGCACCAAGGACCCGCTTGCTCCCCTGCACAAGAGCTTTGGGACACCCACCTACACCAGACCCCGCTGAGGGTGCACACGGGAGCTGCATCTCACATGGCACACTCTTGGTGAGGGTTCAAGGAAAACCTCTCTATCGGGCTACAGCATGGCTCCCATTATCAGCAGGTTTTGTGCAACTGGAGAAAAACAGCAGCAGCATCTTCTCGAAAGAAAGAAACATTCTAGAGTTAATCCTTTCCTTCTTGCTAATTACAGGTTGTCTTACTGAGAAAACATTCATTATCCCAGCTCTGCCAACTGCTGCATTGTGCTCTCTTTTTTTTTTTTTAATGAGCAAAAAAAGCAGTCGCTAATTGCAACCCAGCTCCTCTTGCACTGACAGCAGCTCCTGACCTGCTGCCCAGCTGATACCAGTTCTGTTGTCAGATATCTCCTAACTCTTCATGCAAAAGTCCACAGAAGCTGTGGAGCTGTACCTTGGCACTACAACATTCCTTCCACACGTCTTTAGAGGTGGCAGTGAGTTGCTGGGTTCCCCTAGAGGCTCTCCTGTACACAAGACCACAGCTCTTGGCCAGCAAGGGGCACAGCCCAGCACACCTGACCAGACCCATATCAGCTGCTGATGGTACCGCTTGCTTCTGGGCTACAAACAGTCACGTTCTGGTCATTAATGCAGCAATGGACTGGGGAGCATTCCTTTAGCATCACCTGGGAATTATGGTGCCTATGCAAGAGGAAAGCAAATTCATGCAGCTTTAGGTTCTGCAAATAATCTTAAAGTTAACAGTTTTATGGTAATGATTAACGAGAGTTACTAGATTTTGTAACCTCTGTATAGGAAATTTGATTCAAAGTAGGTAATATAATCCATTATTTTTTTAATGAGAAACAGTTCAAAAGACAGAAAAAAAAAGAAAAAACTTGATGGCTCAGTATCCTGAAAGGTCTCAGGTCAGAACTACCCACACAGGAGATGATAAGGATTCATTGAAATGAGAAAAAATATTAAAGGTTACACTTCGATAAAATATTCCAAAAGTGGCTTTGAGAAAATTAGATTTGTCTGAATATTTTAAATTTTTTTTTAAAGTGAGCACATCATGTTATCCTAACAGCATCTTCCCCCAAAATGAAGATTTTGCATATTAGATAGTATTATTGAATGCTTACTGCAGCATTTTCTTACCCCCAGTGCAGCCACTCCTGCACCTGTACAACAGCAAGTTACAGGTGCAAACAGGCTGTGAGATTTCACATACAGGACAGGGAGAGACTGAGGTACAGTGTGAGTGAGCACATTTAGGTGTTTTCTCTATCACCACAGGCACTGGAGCCACACATGGCACTTCCAGATGTCACAGACAGAGGACCCAGGAAGACTAATCCCAGCTGGCAGTGCCTGTGTTTGGGAGTTGTGCAGTGACTATTCTCCTGGGCAGAGTGAGCGTGGGGATGTTGTTCCCATCAGCAGCGCGTCTCAATGCAGAGCCAAGGGATGGTGCTCCCGTGTGCATCCTGACATGGATGTCAGACTCATGCTTGGGGAGCTGTGTGCCCTGACCACCACCTCAGCTGAAGACAAATGGATAGGACAGGACAGGATCCTGGAGGCACAGGAAGGTTCTCCAGCAGCTGAAGGCAGAGGAAAGCCAGTTGCACTGCAGCTCACCCAGGGCAGGATGCTGTGCTGCTCTGAGACACGTGACAGGAGTGCTAGACTGGAAATGAGGGGAACTTCAAGGAGGAACTTGAAAACCCAGAAGGGGATTTTGTTCCAGATGCTGGAGCAGACGAGCAGTTTTCCGAGCAGAGGCAGGTTCCTGGTTTTGGCTATGACTGAGTAGACAGCTGGGCACCACAACTCACAGCTGGAGACAGTTATACTGCAGTCCTTTCTTTTAACAGCCTCTGCAATGTGGCCAAACACAGCAGTGTTCCTGGCACAGGAATCTGGCCTATGCCGGCCACATGCCCCTCCACCTCGCTCAGAGGATGGCAGGCACTGAGGAGCTGAGGGAAAAGGCCCCCCGGGCTGTTCTCACCCTCCCCCTAGTGAAAGAAACAGTGACAGGTGCCAGCCACCTGGGTTGGACACACAGGGTCTGGGCAACCCCCTGGGCTCAGCCAGCTGCAGTGGGCACACAGGAATGGGCACTCAGGGGCTCCAGCACTGCCCAGAGCGTGGCAGAGCTCCCACTCCACTCCAGGCAGGGCCAAGGACCAGGATGTGCTGGCTACAAAAATGCCAAAACCAAGAAAGTGTGCAAAGCATGAGAGAGCAAGAGGTGCAACTCAGTGATGTAAGTACCAATTCCAACAGGAATTTCAGGTTATTCCACTGTGCATTACCAGCACATTAACATACACCTATACCAAAAGGGACGTGGACCATTTTTGACAGAGGCTTCGGAGTAAGGGAAAGATGGCAGTGCCCTAGTTACTGTGACTGGGCTTGTAGTGAACAAGGGAAAGCACTGAGGAGGACAAAGATGCAGGCAGGGAAAAGCAGAACATCAAGGCTTTCTCAGGGGATGCAGGACAGGAGTGGCCTTAGGGAATGTAGGACAGGATTAGGCTGGCACAGAGAGCAGTGACACAGGCTCCATGTCTCTCCATGCAGCATCTTCATGCACACATGCTCTTCCTTGAACTGATGCTTTTTTCCCCTAAATTTTTACAACCAGCTTCATGATTTGGTTCTGACAGGCAACAGGAAAGAACATGACTGCAGCCAGCTAACAGCAGATTTAATATCTGCCTCACATGTCTATTGCTACATTAACCCTGTCATTTACCCAACCTTATAGTGATGAATGCAGAGCGACTGGCAAGAAGCCACACATCAAAAAGTTATGTGCTCAAACAAAAACCATCACTTAAGACTGCAGCTCCATGACCTAGAATAGCTGGTCTAGGTCACAAAGAGAGTTTTCTAATTTTAAATAGTTGTAAACAAGATGAAAAATGAGCAATTAGATTTGAGGATATACAATTTCTTTAAACAGGGAGGCAATGTAAAGCCTTAGTCACTAGAAAACCTTTACAGTCATTCCCAGCCCACCTGACACTGAAGTCTGCCATGAAGCCTGTTATTTAATTTCTCCTCTGAGGTTACATCAGCCATGCACATAAACCAGTCTGTCCACATAAGCAGTGAGGGATTACCTCATCAACAACCGACAAAGTGCAGAAGCTACAAGAAGTAAAATGTATTCTGATTTACAAAGATACTTGAATAAAGGAGCTGCTTCTAGCACATCTTCATAGCCATCCAAACAGAATATATTTGTATAGCAAACTGAGACAGCTGCGCTGGATGAAATTGGTGAGAAAACTGTCCAGAGAACCGGACAAGGAGAAGAAAGCAGCCTTGCTGACACAGAAATACCACATTCAAACAAGTGAAAAATCTACTATTACATAGTCAGTGAGCAATTACAAAATAACCTAAAATACTCTTTAAAGAGAAGATAGTCTTCATCTCCTGTTGCAGGAGAACACATGAAAAACAGTGAATTTTCCAGATAGGATAATTTTGTCCATACTCCTGGAGTCTGCAATATAGTGGTCTTTATCATAAAGAATTGGAATACAAGGACGAGCCTTGCTGACCTACCCCAGGACGTAAATAACAAAGCCACACTGCTCCAAGCACTCTGCCCACCACAGTACCCACCACTCAGCCTGACGGACTTCAGTAGGAAACTATGGAAACACCTTTAGACAGGTGAGTCTGAGCAGGATTGTCACTGTGCATCCCACCTTCTGCCACATAACCATCTCTGTGCAGCAGAACCATCATGCAAGCACTTCCCTGCAGCTCTGCACAGACCTGTTTGGTGAAGCCTTTAAAGCTTCAAACTGCAGCAGCACCAAGGAGAGCCCATGAGGACAGGTGGCTGCAGGCACTGCCTCTGTCCTCCACCCTGTGCAGGCACCAAAGGCTCTGCTTAGCTCAGGTGTGCCAGCATGGCCTGGCACAGGGCTTTGCTCACAGAGCTCAGCTGGCATAGATTACCCTCGTGAAGGGTTTGCTGCTTTCTTTTTCCAACCCACAGTTTGTTGGGATCATTTTGGAACACCTTTTAACTTTAAAATCATCTGGAATAAGATGACACAGAGATATCTAGGTGGAGCCTTGATCCTAATTGGCCTGCAGGAACAGTACACAAGCTCTCACCATGGCTTCCATGTGGCCTGGATGTCCCTGGGCAATCAGAGGGTGGCCACACCTTCACTGACCAGGGGACACACGTGCCAGGGCTCTGCTACAGCCCATGCCCTGGACAGGAGTCAGCAGGGTCATGTGCGATTCGCTACAAGGATGACTTTCCAGGCTCAGCAGCCAGGACACTGCAGCTCCTGTCACCCATTCCAGTGCCACATCTGGAAGGGAGAACGAAGCCTGATGGCCGAGCAGCTGGGCTGCTCCCACCAGCACTGGTACAACAGGGACTGGGAGGTGGGCAGAGGCACCTCAGCAAGAGCCGCAGCACAAACGCAGGAGCAGTGTGGATCCTGGCAAACCCCATGAGGCACAGACAGCCCAGCAGAGGCTGGGGACACTCCCTGGGGTGCCAAGAAACATTCCTGTCTTGGCAGAGCCTCTTGCTACAGCAATGGAGCCATTACTGGTCCCAGTGACTACAGTTGGACCTCCACAGTGACTTCCAGCTCTAAAACCACAGGCTAAATCCCAAGATTCAGGCTGACAGCCAGTGGATTCAACTAACTACCCAGGAAACAAGACACTGCTCACAGAAGGAAGGAAACTGGAGTTTGATCTGCACTGAACAGGTCTTGTGGATGGCTCATCCCTGCTGACAGCAAAACATGGGATGCAGATGGGAACACCACCAGTGCAAAGGAGAGGATAGAGGCTGGTCAGGCAGAGATACCTGCAACAGCGGGCTTTCACACCAGCACTAGAAAATAGCCACCAGTTTTCTGATGTAAAACAAGAGACAGAACTTCAGTGTCGGGGCTGTCTGTGCAGGAAGAGGCATCTACTTATACTACCTGGTGTTGGATTTTTACAGTCTCCTAGTGAAAACATCCACCTACAAATATGGATGCAAAGGTGGAAAAAGAAGGGAGCCTTTCCTTATAGGATTTAGAGCAAATCCCTTTAAGACCAGAGTAACACCAGAATATGAGCAGTCGACTCCATACAGGTCCATCCCCAGCTCCATCGAATCCTGGAGCATTTCCCAGGGTTACAGCATGGAGACACAGGAGTCACCACTTGCTCTGCCTCGAATCCCAGGCAACATATCCAATGCTTCACTGACTTCTTTAGACTGAGGATTTAGGAGAGCAGTTGCCTGAAGAGCTTGAGACCAAGATGTTTTCCAGGGACTGGGGATTATGGAGACTTAAAAGGAACTCTGAAAAGCAGGGAAATAAGCATCTTATTTGCGTAAGGAGTTAGATATGCATCTTTTCATAAAATCACATATTCTTTTGATCTCAGTACCTCCTGGGCAGAAAGGAGAGCTGCAAATTCTCAACAACAGCAAAACATGATGAGTTACGCTGCTCCAACCCAGAGAAAACAACATACCTACAACATCCTTGACAGTCTCTTTACCATCAGAGCAAACAGTGCCAGGCAAGAAGCCAGACTGATAAAAAGGTTAAAATGTACGAATTGAAGTTTTTACTGATGCTTTCATACTCAATGACTTGCTTTGGTGCCATCTAGTGCCACACAGCACAGCTCCTACACAGGCATGGCTCCTAAAACATGTTCAGATCTGCAAAAGTGCTGCAGGAATTCCATCATCTCCTTGTTTCTATGAGAGCACTGAGGTCTGGTGGAATTGCTGAGATCAGAACCATTTTGGCAGTTTTCCTATCAAAACTTGTAAGCAGAAAGAGAAGCACAGAAAAATTACTGTATTTGCATACTGGGAGAGGAAAGCCCAATCTGCAGCACAGCCTTAGAAACTGGTATTTGGCAAAATCCCTTTGAACAATGTAAAACATTGTGATGTCATCATGGCATAGGAAGGTTCTGAAGTCCTGTGGGCCAGTTTCTGATATGCTTTATTCAAAACATGAGAAAGAAACAGCAACTTATCACTTCCACCTCAATTTGGGGGATACATTAGAAAGTTATACACATATATCTCGTAATTATGGGTGACATTTTTGACTTCAAGAAGTGAGAGATGATAAACTTTAAAAAAAAATCCACTCTTGGGCATCCATCACTGAAATGAGTGAGGATGGGACAATGAAAACCCTCATAGCACAATTACTGTACAGTACACAGAGATCAGCCCTCAGCACATCTCAGCCCTTCACTGGGAGTTTCAGTGGAAGCTCCTTTCACAAAGCCCCTCTGCCTGCGAGGGAGGGGAAGGTGGCTTCTCTGTTTTGCTTTGGTTTTAATTTGGATTTCTTTTCCTCAGAACATCATCCTGGCACAGACCCTGATGCATCCCAGATCCACAGCTGCCAGTGGGACTCCTGAAGAGGATTTCAGCTGGAAACCTACAGCAATGCATAGGATGGGGTACAATTTGTCCTATGGAAAACTGCCAGGTAAAATAACAATGAAAATATAAGTGGTTGAGAAGTGTTTACCCTATTACTATCAGTTCCTACCAACATTTGAAAGAAGTAAGTCATTTCAGCATGAGCTGTCTGAGCACTGCCCAGCACTACCCTGTGGCCAGCTGGGTTTGCTTCACCAGCCAAGGTCAGACTATAAACATGAAACAAAATGTACTGTCCACTTTATGACAGAGTTTATAAGTCTGAAGTTTTTTTCACAAACATTTACACATGAAATATTAAAATCCCCCAGAGACTGTAAATTTTAAATGTATTTAAGTAAGCTAAGTTTTAAATGAGCGTTTTGATAGGCCTGAGGAGTCTTTCCAGAGCCTTGTGTCCTGACAAACACCATCTCACCTCACAAGTTGCATTCTATCAAGAAAGCCAAGAGCTGACAACCTGCCATTTTGACTCGTGGTTCACCCAAGCAGCCTCTGGACTGTTCAGAGAGAGCATATTTTAGAGAGGACAGTTCTAAAACAGGCCCATTTGTAGAGCACCAGAAACGAGCTTTAAACTTGCTGTTTTCCCCTCACTCCCACAGACAATCATCTCAGCCCAGAAAACAGCACCTCCTCCAATGCCAGCACCGGCTCCCTCGGGAACTCCACACACGACGAGTTCACCACCATCGTCCTGCCTGTGCTTTACCTTGTCATCTTCCTGGCCAGCCTCCTGCTGAATGGCCTCGCAGTATGGATTTTCTTCCACATCAGAAATAAAACCAGTTTTATATTTTACCTCAAAAACATCGTGGTTGCAGACCTGCTCATGACATTGACATTCCCATTCAAGATCATCCAGGACTCCCAGCTGGGACCGTGGCACTTCAACTCCTTCCTGTGCCGCTACACCACGGTGCTGTTCTATGCCAACATGTACACCACGATTGTGTTCCTCGGGCTCATCAGTATCGACCGCTACCTGAAGGTGGTGAAGCCCTTTGGAGACTCCAGGATGTACAGCATCACCTTCACCAAGATCCTGTCGGCCTGCGTGTGGGTGGTGATGGCATTCCTCGCGCTGCCAAACCTGATCCTCACCAATGGCTACCCCACCAAGAGAAACATCGATGACTGCCTGAAGCTGAAGTCTCCTCTGGGAGTCAAGTGGCACTCAGCTGTCATCTACATCAACACCTGCATGTTTGTAGTGGTGCTGATAGTACTGATAGGGTGTTACATTGCCATATCCAGGTACATTTATAGATCAAGCAAACAGTTCATTAGCTCATCCAGCCGAAAACGGAAGCACAACCAGAGTATAAGGGTTGTCGTGGCTGTGTTTTTCACCTGCTTTCTGCCCTATCATTTGTGCCGAATACCCTTTACTTTTAGTCACTTGGACAAAATTTTAGATGACTCTGCACATAAAATCTTGTATTATTGTAAGGAAATGACACTGTTTCTGTCAGCATGCAATGTCTGTCTGGATCCAATAATTTACTTTTTCATGTGTCGATCATTCTCACGAAGGCTATTCAGAAAATCCAACATGAGAACCAGAAGCGAGAGCATCAGGTCCCTCCAGAGTGTCAGGAGATCAGAGGTGCGCATCTACCATGAATACACCGATGTCTGAGGATACCCACAGAGACTTTGCTAATTTGTGAGTGTTTGTATAGCATGTAAATAAAACATCTCTTTGAGTATCTGACCCTTGAAACTCATTAAGGAATATGCAGACATGTTCAGCTTTTCTCTGTTAGCTCACTAACATCCATCTCAAATTCCATTCCCACAGGGATCAGGCTCATGCCAGGAGGGTTTGGGGCTGTTTTGGTAAGTTGGTTGATTGGTTTGTTTAAAGGCCAACTTAAAGGTGCCTCAACTCAGAAAACAACCTGGAGCTCCAGGAGGCTCCAGCCAAGATGGACACGCTCTGGCCTCGGAGTGGGATCCGAGAGGAGTCAGCATTCCCAGGGTCCAGCAGATGGTGGCAGGTGAAGGGGAGGGAAGGAAGTGGCATAGGCTCCCAGGGGGACCCTCGGTGTGCCAGGAGCAGTGCAGAGCTCGAGCTGCCCAAAGAGCAGCATCACACTGTTCCCTCCCAGCACTTTGGTTCTGGCAGCATCTCATCCAGGATGTGTTTGTACCAAATCCACTAAACCCAAAAATGTTCACAAGGATCGTTTTGTATTGGACTCACTGGGGACTAAATCAGACTTGTTTAGAGCAAAAGCTGCTCAGACAAAAAAAAGCCAACTTTAAAAAAAGGCAGATTGGCAGGAACTGGCAGGTGCCCTAAGCAGCCCGTGCTCACAGCCAGCCCTGGGATGTAGTGCAGCTGCACAAGCAGGAGATGGCACATTCCATCAGCCAGTGCCTTATGCAGATAAGGACTTCCCTTTAATACAGAAAAAAAAGGGTTTGACAAGAAAACCCTGAAAACAAAGCACTCAAATTACAAAATTCAATCCTGCATGAGAAGATTTTTTATTAAGTTTTCCTCTAGAAGCAAGGGTTTCTTTTTTATATTTTTTTAACACTTAGTTTAGGTTTAAATTTTGTTTTTTTGAATAATCAAGAAATTGAAATGCAAGTATAATAATATTTGGATTAATGCAAGTATTGTAAAACTACTTACATTGCTCAGGAGAGAACATTTCTGGAAAGGAAGATGGGATATTTTCGATATTTATCCTACTTTAAATAAAAATACTTTAAATGGCTAAAATACCACAGATAAATCCTGTTTCCCAATCAGCTCTGTAGAAAACTGTTTACACACACCCTCAAAGACTAATTCTGGGACCAAACCTTCCATTTTACACTCTAAGGGGTCCACGCACATACAAATCCATATTAAGAGAACCATTTGGGAGACTGGGTTGCATAGTTTAAATTCTCACAAGCACCAAATTAAATGGAATGATAATATTTAGGACTAGAAGATCAGTTCTGTACACAGACATTTTTAACCAAAGACTTCTCTTGCATCTTATATGGTTAAAGTAAATTAAGACCAAGTGCTTCTGGTCTCCCTTTTACAACTGT
This sequence comes from Calyptomena viridis, assembly GCA_013390005.1. Taxonomy (NCBI): domain Eukaryota; kingdom Metazoa; phylum Chordata; class Aves; order Passeriformes; family Eurylaimidae; genus Calyptomena; species Calyptomena viridis. The sequence continues at coordinate 301,227 of WEIV01010462.1, read as the reverse complement.
CAGTCACTGAGGGTTTATGGCTTGTTAAATTGTGCCTGATAATTCCTGTGTTAAATTCACAGTGAGCTTTTCCCACGGGGATGGTGGACTTCCCACACAGCCTGAGCAAGCCCAAAGAGCCAATTCAGTGGAAAAATCCCTCTTTGTCCCTAGCCAAAGACTCTAAGAGCAGGTGAGGAGACAGCAGACCAAGTATTCACAGTCCAGGATTCGCTCTGGCACAGCAAGGAGCTGATGGTGCAGCACAGGGATAGCTGTAAACATGACCAGATGGGCACCTCCATCCCTTTACTGTGCTATGTAGCCTCCTGACACAATGCACACAAACCACCTTTCTCACTACCCACTTAGCTTTTAGCTAAAGGATAGATTTACATAGGATTTCCTCCTAGGAGAGACAGTACTGCTCACCTCTCATGCAAACTTTACACCAAAAAATCTATTACCCAAAGCAACCATACTCTGGTGATGGGGTTCAGAGATGCCCTTCAAAGAACAGCCTCAAGAATGGTCCCCCATTTCCAGGGGACAAAAGGGATAAAGCAATTTGTAGTTTCTGGAACGTGGGGTCCCAGCAGTGGGGCATCCATATGAAATCTGGGAAGGGAAGGAAGACATGGCCACACATTCCCAGAACATAGATCAGCCAGGACCAGCCTCTGCTCTGCAGACCGTAGATTTGTCAGATGCAGACAATACTTCCCTGTAAAATCACTCCAAAAGCAGTTTACTTTGTCTGTACAGGGCACATCTGTGATAATCCCCCATTACTGGTTTGTACATGCACTCACATACACAACAGCTCTTTGAAGATGCTGTTCGCGAAATATTTTCCCAGAGCTAAAAATTAATTATACAACAATGTCCCAATCCCCAAATACCAGATAACTGTATTTAATTTGTATGGATTTGAAATGGAATTTTGGTCCATAAAAGTTCATCTTGAAAGAAAAAGGCACAAGAAATTTTGTAGGGAAAGTCTCAGGCCCTGACTTATCACTGTCATTTCAGAAAGCCACATCAGGGCAGACGCATATGGAAACTGTGGGTGTGCAGTCCCAGAGTCCCACATTTAACAGGAAATGGGTTTTTCTGGCTCAGAGCACAACAGCAGATCTGACTCAAGAATGCAAAGAGCAATTCTTGAACAATTTAATAACTCATGAACAGTTGGGATTTTTTTCATTCAGAAAACTTCACATTACAGCATGTGTAATTCAAACATAATTACATTTTTCATACACTGATTGAATAGCCCAGGCAGAACTCTCCATGCCAGAGGGTTATTGTGGGAGAAGTGCAATTTGAACCCATACTCAGAGCTAGCTCCAGACTGGTGCAGGACTTCTTCACCACATACATTGTACCCTCCACTTCCAAGGTTTCTCCAGCAACAACCTTTCCTGTGGCTTTCCACAAATGTAGCTTCACAGGAATCCTAAAACAGGAAACTAAACGCATCCAAAATTCTATCTTTGCACTGACACTCACCAGTCTTGCACGATGGATTTAAGTAATGGGAATGGTGTAACCAGCACAGCCACAACAGGCTCACCCAGCCGAGCATCACTGTTGGAAGCATAAAACAGGGAAGAAAATGCAAAATTCAATATATGATGGAGTCCATGGTGCAAACATGAAAACCGGATAAGAGGTCTGGTGATTTGTGTTACCCAGAAATGCTTTGTACAAACCAAGTTCACAACTTATCCATATATATTCTGTACAACACACCCACAAAGAATGGAAGGTTTGACCGTAATCCCACCCACAGCACTTTGCACAGTAGGGCTTAATAAGATATAAAAAGTACCTCAGCTTTGTATCTAACTGGGGGATGAGACTTCAACATAGAATTGCAGGGACCAGTCTTTGAGTTTGTTCTCCTCACCCTCCCCAGGACAGGCACCCTTTGGTAAGTCTTGCATCCTCCTCTATGCAGAGTGTTTACCCGGGATATTAAGCTTGTGATTGCAATTGTGTTGATAGTGCTCTATTAGAGCTACTCTGCAGTTAACGTATTGGTCTCCAGCAATCTAAAAGAACTCTGTATGTTGCATTTGCAACGTATATTGCAACAAGTAGTAGAGAAAATAGAACAATGTATGTATCAGCTGAAATTTAATAGAGGAAAAGGGAAAGGAGTTATTTGTGCAGTTTTGGGAGCCTGTTTATCTTGTGAGCAAAGGGAAATCAAAAGTTCCCCATTTCCTGAAAAGGTTGTATACGTAGAATATAAGACTCTGAGGTCAGAAAATTAGATACTTACAACATCATTGTCTTTTGAGAAAGAGACATGGGAGAAATTGGAAAAACAATGTAGATGTTCTTTTAAATAAAAACAATCAAGTAGAAAAACTACTGTCTGTGGCTGAAAGACAAGAGAAACAGATGCAGGAAAGTCCAGGGAAATTAATTGATCAGACCCTACACAAAGCATTCTCTAATTCAGCCCAGCACAGCCCCATCCCTCAATGCCCTGTAGCCCCACATGTGACCCCATAAGGCAAAAGGTCTGCATCAGGAGTGGCACTGGTACCATCTGAACATGGCCACAGGAATGACAAGTAAACTCCAGACCAATCCTTGTAAGGCTGTTCCACAAGGATGTACAGACAGCCACCAATCAGCCAAACAAAACTGAGCAGAAAAACTCCAATCAGAAGTCCTGCAATACTTTTGTAATTAGCCTGCCTTCTAGAGGGATTATCCTAGTAAAATATTTGTCTTGTTCATCCTGCTTTTAGCAATTCCCAGAGCTCGGCCACCGATCCAATAAGATCTGTGTGATTTCACATTCAGTGGCACTGGAAGCACTGACAGCTCAGTTAGCAGGTTTGCTAATGGCACAGATAAGATCTGTAATCATAGGTAACACACCTGGCAATGGTTTGGTGCTGTGAGATCCTGCATTTTGAACACAAGACAGAACTCATCAGCCCCACTCTTGTCAGCAAAGGCTGCAGAACTGCTACCCCACCCTGCACTGCTGTCACCAGACATGTGAAGAACCAAATCACCCCCAACTCTTTTGTCACACGATGTTCTCTGACATGCTGGCAGTGTTCTCCACTCTTTGACTCTGCACTCTCTGGCTCTGGGACTGAAGTCCATCAGCAGGACCATACAAAAGGATTCATTTCTTAGGCCCTGAGCTCAGACCAAATGTTAAAAAGCTTCTCTTAATAAAACAAGCAGCAGAAGGGAATTTTGGGGAAAGAAGCAGACTTATGTGGCTAAAGGTAAAATATATTATCAGCTTGTTCTTAAGCTGCTAAAAGTACATGGTATAGAGCAGGGCCTTCTGGCATCACCTCTCACTGCTTGCTTTCTAACCCCTTGCAAACAGCAGCCATATCTTTAGATCCTTAAACATTTGATTTGGCCAGCATTTTGGAAAGATCCCCATGTTTGTGTAACAGAGCAACCCCTCGGTTTGCCCTGGTGGTCAGAATCATTCCAGCAGGCTGAAGCTGTACACAGCTCAGGCACCCCATCTGCCCCTTAAGCTCTTAATCCTCTGCCCTGAACAACTGCTTACTTCTCACTGAAAAAAATTATCTGTGCTGCAATGCTTAATCCATCACAAGACAGCAGCTTACACTGGAAAACACTGCACTGTCCCTTCCTTTGGGGCTTCCTACGCTCCTGAGAGTACACGCCTCCCTTCCTTACTGCAGGCAGCATTCTGACTGATGTACTTGGTTCTAGTTTAACAATTCTAAACAAGTTTCAACCAGGAATGACATTTTAAACTAAAAAGCAAAGCCATGCCATTAGGAAATCCTACCGCAACAGAACTTCAAAATATAAAGTATGAACATCTAAAGTATAAAAGTACAAAACTACTCACACACGCACGCAGCTTTGATCAACTCCACTGGCAACAGTTTGCCAGGACCATGCACTGTTCAGATTAGATATCCAACTTGACATTATGTGAAGTGTTTAGTTTTGCTTGCATTTGGCTTGTGTTTCAAGGACAATGATTGTCATCAGAAGCCCCAAACAATAAGAAAAATAATACATCAGATCAAAGCACAGTGTGAGGGAGACATGCAACATCCCCAACAGGTACAACTTGGGATGGCTGTTTACAGCCACCAGAGCAGCCTTGGACATTTAACATGGAAAGGTGCATTTTAAGCTTTTCCTCCTCTACCTCAGTGCATTAACACAAAGAAAGTTGTGTTCTTCACTCGCCATTCAAGGCAAACACCGTTACATTACCTTTACTCCCTTCTGGGCAATGAAGTTGGTGAGTTACAGAGTTGCTGCAAGCTCAAGCAGCAGGGTTGTGCTGCCTATCTAGAGACCCACTTCATTTATTTTAAAAGAGTCTGGATTCCACACTCCAAAACTGTTTTGCAAAGCACAGAAAACAACCTGGACTGTGCCAGAACTAAATGGCAACTTCTGACTTTAAGGTAAAGAAATTTCCCCTCTAGTAAGAAGGAATGTACCCTTCAGCTCAAAGCCAGGCTTTGTCTAACAGCTGTTCCACACTCTCATCCTGGGGGTGCAATTTCATTACATAAGTAGAGCCAAACAAAAATCGTTCTAAAAACACCTCATGAAATGTCAGTGGGAATTGCTCTGAAAGTTACGAGACCAGGCACAGCAACTGGGATGGACAGGAAGCCTGGGCATGCAGAGAAGGGGTGTGCAATGTTCCCTGGAGCATCAGGCTCTGGTGTTTGCTGTGTCTCTGAAAAGCTAGCTGGCTGTCCCAGCACAAATCTGACCCCTATAAAGCAATTGGTGGAAATCCATCTACCTGCTGACACTGATACAAGTTACTCAGCATAAATGTGTTACAGCATATTCTAAGGAAGCCATAAATACCACACTGGTGTTTTCTTCAGAGCAACAAAGCCAGCACAAGACAGTTTGTTAAACACTCCCTCACCCCACCAGAAGTCACATCCATCAGCCTCAGGAGTGCTCACTTCCAGAGCTCTAGCACACAAAGACAAGGAGGGGCAGCAGGGATCTGCCATGCCCAAGTTGTCCGATGTATCCTCATGCTCAGCAGAGAAGGAACAGCCAGCCCAGCCACACTCACATTATCAGGGCTGATAGGAATAAGATGCTGCACTTTCTTTCTCAGAACATTCTCTGCTTTTTCTTGGGAGGATACTATAGCATGGGGAGGGATGGGAAAGAATATCTAAGCCACTGTGATCCTAATTGATTTATCCTCTTTACAATTCCAGAGCCCCATTTCTAGATGGCAACTCAGGATCTGATCTGAGACTCCAGGAAAGGAACTGGGTGTCAGAGAGCACTGAGAACCCCTTTGGAATTTTCCAAGTCAGACTCCCCATTCAAATCCAGTCTTTCATATAGGGAACAATAAACAGGCAATCAAATCCCAAAGATGAACAACACATGCATGTTACTCCGCCAGAGCATAGCCCAGCAATTACACTGGATCAGCCCATAGGAAAGGCCACTTCTATCACATAGAAGCTGGCAGTCTGACTGAAAGTGTTGGCTGCAGGCTCGAGTCATGATTTTTCAGATGAATCAGCAAAAAAAGCCTATTCAGCTCTTTGTTAAATGCTTAATAATTTGAAATAATGGGAATAACTTCTGAATGTTTCAGTTGTTTTCTCAAAATTTCCCTTTTACTGGGTCTCTGAACAATGACCTCCTTCAACAGAAGGTGTGGGGTGCTGCATGTAAAGTGAGAACTGCCCATGAGAGGGAGAGATTGCATCAAGGCTGGTGGACAATTCCGCTTTGCCAGAAGTTCCTCTTACCTTTTATAATACCTTTCTCTTTCAAACTCACTTGTCTTGGCAGACGGTATTTCTCTTTCTCTCCTGCAAGGATTCCATCTGGAACCAAATGGACCATCAATTATTTTCATTATTTAATTATTTTAATTTTGGGCTTAGATGAGGAAGCTGTTGGAAAAGGTTTGTTGTAGGTCACACTGAAAGCTGACCTTGGAATATTGAGGCTTTTGCTGCTGCTTATGGGGAGAGGAAGCACATAAATTTAAAAAAGAGTTGGTTTTTATTTTCTTTAGAAGTAATTAAAAACTCTGTCTCAGAAGGTTAAAGGTTTTTAAAGCCAAGGCCTTATGTGACCCATTCCTCTCATTCTTCCCTCAAGAAAAGACCATAGGGTGGATGCAGAGATGAAAATTTTGTCTGATTGGTTCCCCCTGGGGAGAACCTGAGAAGCCTTGTGCACCATCCTGCCTGATCCATACAGCAGATATGAAACTGTCAGTGAACCAACAACCAAACCTATCACTCCAAGGCCATGAATTGACCACCAAAGGTTAGCTGAGAGTCTCAGAAATGAGAGAGGGGCAAGAGTCCTCACAAGAATGTACAGACAATTTTGCCTCTCAAGATACTCTTTATTGCACTGAGAGCGATTCAATGAAACTTGGGGGAAGGAAGGGATTAGAGGTTCAGGCACTGGCCCCAAATAAAGGACATTCACACAGCATCAGCACATTTGCAGAGGTACATTTGCTTCTCTGTGCCTTTGGGTCCTACGTGTACACGGATAAACTCAGATAGAAGGGTAGTCCATGAGGAATTGTGCATTTACTGGAGGGTTTGGATGACACATTGAGAAGCAGAGCTCAAGTCACGCACTAAATGTTTATTAGCTCTAAGGTACACAACTTACATATTTCACTTTTTTAAAAATAAACATTTAAACCTCAATTTATCTCCCCAAACCTCAGCTCTCTCAGAGAATATACTTCTTTCCCACATCCACAAAGATATTAGCTTTTCTATTAACATAAATTTCCCCCAATTCTGTGCTTGATTTCAAAGTCCCCTAGTAATCCTAAGGGAAAGGGAGGAAGCCAGGCAGGTGATTAAGATTAAAGAAAGAATAGGACAAAAAAAGAAGAGAAAGAAAACAGCCAAACACCAAAGATCCATCACGTATCCCCAGAATCCATCCCCTACCCCGAGCATGGCCTGGGCAGGCACCACGCCCGTGGCTCCGGCTCAGAGCCCTCCCATGCACAGAGCAGCAGCTCTCGGGGCAGGATGAGTCACAGGAAAGGTCGCAGCCAGCCCTGGGAACAGTTTAGGAAAAGCAAACTCCAGCCCTGCCGTTCAGACCACTCACTGCCGTGCCAGCTGCACTTGTGTCTCTCCTGGAAGCTACTCAGCGCTGATCTCCAGGAACCGCCGCGGGCAGCGGCAGCACCTACATCCCGGCCACAATTGGGCACGGCCCCCCAGCCCTTCCCGTTCTGCTCCGGAACCTCCCCGGAGCGGGAATCCCGCCGGAGCGGGGAGTGCGGACCCCCCGGCACAGCCGCGGCCGGGGTGGGCAGGGGCCGCTCCCGCCCGGCAGGACCAGCACCGGCTGCAGCTCCCGCGGCTTCCCGGCAGTTTTCCGTGCCAAGGCAGCGGCGAAGGGTTCGTTCTGTCCGTGTGTCACAGCTGAAGAGGGACCTCTCGTGCCATCCCATACTTCTGTCAAGGTGAGACGCCGCCTTCTATCACCTGTTCCTGACCCCTCTGCCAACGCTCTCAAACGCCCCCGGTTATTCTTAAATAAATGCCACTGCGGGTTTATTCTTTAAATTGGCAAATAAGGTGAACACCCATGTGTTCTGCAAACCACTAACAACTTAGAGCACAAACGAGCAGTTGTAACTACAGAAACCTGTACAGAAACTACTCCATACCCGCGAGGCTGAGCCACCACAGACAGAGGACACACAAGCAAGGATTCCTCTCTCGTCTGTCTTAGAAAAGATATTTTTCTTAAGCAATTGTTTTTGTTTTAATTTATGACTGAGGAAATGTAACTATATAAAATTCAGTTCAAAACATCAGAAAACAGAACTTAAAATATTTAAATTACAAATGTTACTATTAGAATATTAAAGGGAACAATTTCTTTCTTTGAGCCACATCCTACAAGTTTTAAAAACCCAGTTTTAGGACAATAAAACTACTAATTATTAAAATGTTTTATTGACTCAATGCCCTGGTTTCAGCTGGGATAGAGTTAATTTCTCCCAGTAGCTGGTACAGACAGAGCTGTGTTTGGGATGAAAACAATGTAGATAACATCCTAATGGCTTAGCTATTGCTGAGCAGGGCTTGCACCAAGTTAAGGATTTTCCTCTTGTGCCCTGCCAGTGCTGAGGGGCATGAGGAGCTGGGGTGGGCACTGCCAGGAAAGCTGACCCATCACTTGTTTTACTTGGGATTTATTTATCTCTCTCTTTGTTATTCTCCTTTTCATTACAATCTTTTTATCATTATACTTCAGTTTTTAAACTGTTCTTATCCAATCCTAACATTTCTTCTCACATCCATCACTCCCTAATTCTGACATGGTAACCTGGAGATAGGAAGGATTCCGGTGTAGAAATTTAGAGGCCTAATTCAAACATAAATTAATATTTGAGTTAGATCTGAAAATTATTCTGCATGCAAAGAGCTCAAAGCATTGCCCAAGTTTCCATGGGAGTATCAGGCTGCACAGACACTTCACAGGTTCCAATGTTTTAATGCTAAAAGCCTTTGGACTCAGAATAATGCAGAACCTTGTCTAAAAATCAGAAACAAAGAAATAATGAAAAATTCAGTTTATCACGAAAATGAAGCTGTTAAATTTCAGATTCCAAAAGAGGACAGGGACTGCTGGACAGTAAGATGAAACTATCAGTGGTGGGTTTCACAAGACAGAAATACAATTCTGCCCTTGAGGTGTCCGGACACTGAAGCCAAAGGAGCCCACGCTGCCCTCGAGAGCCCACAGCTTTAATGGGAAATACACCACCTTATCTACACTGCTCTGTGTACTGGCTGGCTCTCCTCCCTATGTCCTTCGGAGCTCGTGCCAGGAGAACACTGCATATGATCTAACCAATGTAATAACTGTAGTCACCAGCTGCTGGCTCCTCACTACAACATCCTGGATTTTGCCTTTTTGGATTACAAGTGGGAAGCACTGTTACTGTGTACGAAGTCATTCACTCTTCTGTCCTTCTCCTTAGTAACTGCAGCTGCAGACAGGACATACCCACAGTGTCACCAGGCTCACAGGGGCCACAGCGACATTGAGAGGACACACATCCATTCTTCTCTCTCACTGTCAGAGGGGACAAGGTCCTCACCAGCACCCTGAGGAACAGCTGAACAGAGACACAACTTGCTTGGTTCTCTGTCCTCACACACCACAACTGAGGGGTCTCGAAGGCAAGAGCTGGAAGGCATAGCAGTAGGGAACCAAAACACTTCAGAGATTACTGCTGCTCTAACCAATCCCCCTTCCCAGAGTTATGTTGGAGGAAGGGAGCACTGAGCACCATCACATCCAAAGCCATCATGGTTACTCCCGTACTGCTTCTTGCAGCAGGAATGCAACTTCATTTCTTCTGTCATCCTATTTTCACTCTTCATCCCTTTTTTTCTCCACTACATTCTATGACAAACAAGAATAACTACCATCCAACACACCATTTTCAGGGACTAAAATAGCCCACAGTGTATTTCATATACCTTTATTCTCTTAAGTATTAAAATGCAGACATTGCCCTGTGACGAATGTCACAGTAGGAAGAGTAAATAAAATTTTAGCTTCTTGGCAAACTTGTCAACAAGTCAAATGTACCAACATATCTCCACAGTCACTGCAGCACTGCCTTCCAGAGGAGACCGGCAATTCCAGCCACAGACCCTGAGTGTCTCCACCTGGCACCCACCCCATAGGCTGCCAAGCTGGGCTCCTATGTGGGGATGCAGAGAAGGGGTAGAGCAGCCCTGAGCACACATAGGCTGAGAAGTGCCCCAGTGCCTGGGGGAGAGGGTTTGCCTCAGGCAGCTCCTGCCTGACCCAACATGCAGCCTAGAGAGCAAGCTGGGGAGTGGGGACAGCACCCCACAGCACAGCTCCCAGCCCCTGCCTGTGCTCCTGAGCTTCATCACCCTTCTGAGACCCCCTAGGGAAACCCACAGCAGCTTTCTCACTGGATTACATCAACATGGCCAGTACTGCAAATTTGCCCCATACCAATATTCTCATCACATCACAGAGAAAATCTTAAAACAAGATTCTTCTTTTAGCACACTCAGCACAACACACAATGGCTGTGGAGTGTGTTGTGCTTCCTCCTAATATCTGATCACCAGGCATGATCATCTCCCCTAATGAACTCCATTTCGCAGTTCAAAAAAATTTCTGGTAATAGTGGTCACTGTCACCAGTTCCTGACCCAGTAATTGAATTGCATATTTATTTATCAAGCAGCTGCATTTGTTTCCATAAATAGCTAAAATGTGCATTTGATACTATGGAACCATTTACAAATTCAGGCTACATGAAAAAAAAAAATTATCAACTTGTAAATATTATTCTTGCAGCCATATAAAGCAGCCATGAACTTTGAAACTTGACAACCAAGTTAGAGAGGTCAAGAACTGCCTTAATGCTACTGGAAGAGTCACAGGTCTGACCTTGGAAGGGACTTCTAATGAGCACTAATGAGCACTTCTAAAGAGCACTTCTAATGGTTTATGCAACTTCCCTTTTGTGTTTTTTACCCAGACAGCACCATTTGCAAGCTGAGAAAGTTCAAAACTTTTCTATATTTTACCAAATCAATTTTGTTCATGCGGTGAATCAAGTTTGCTTGACATTATTTACACAAATTGATACACTTTATGCTGGCCCAAGCATTCAAAAAAAGAACTGCTGCTTGAGTACAAAAGGCTGCTGTGAGACCCATCCCAGATGCTGGTACTAACACATACCCCTCTGCCTCACACCAGGAGCAGCTACAGGAGCCACCCTGCGACCCGTGGCAAATGGAAGGGACAGGCCAGCGAGGTGACAGCGATCCCTGTCAGTGCTGAACCACTCACAGCAGTAGGACAAGGCCTTTCAGTAAGAGCCAAGTGTGTGACAAGGTGACAAAAAGAGCAGATAAAACTAATCATGAACACAAATGTCACCATGCTCAGTAGGGGGGGCCACAGGAGCCTCTGGCCTTACCCATGCAGTGACAGGTTTAGGTTGAATATGACTGCTCCATGGCCCGTCCCTAACCAATTCTGAAGTGCTCCTGGAAGATCTGAAGTCTTGTCTGAGTACTGATCCTGAGACGGTCTAACCAAGTGTTGCACTGCACGAGCCCCTCGGCACTGCAGTCACACTGTCCTGTGTCACGATACGTGACTGTCTTCCTGTCTCTCCCACAGGTCTCCCAGCAAGAGCAGAGCCCCGTGACTGAGAATGGACAGCACTCTAGACCCTTAGCAAAGCACTACCGCAGGCAAGGCAGAAAAGGTAAGGACTTGCTAATGATACAGAAAGATGTACAGAGTCTGGCTTGGACTGTGGCTCCCTCTCAATGGCAGACAGTTGATAAATCTGCTCGTATTAAATGTAAAATTCATCTAGTGTGTCCTTCGTGCTGCACAGACACAACAGACTTTACAAAGACTTAATGTCCACATCTCTAATTGAACAGTTCTGAAAAAAATACCTTGTTGTATGACGCCTCAGCACAAAACATACTTCATAAACTTCTTAAGCCATTTAATATCTGCCCCCAGGTCCACATATAGAAAGACTCATCTGCTGGTTCTTCGCTTCAGAAAACCCTATAGAGCAGGAACAAGTTCTAAACACACCATGTGCAGAGAGATGATCCTGCTGAAACAGCCTGGCAGGAGGAATTGAACAGGGATACTGCAGAAGAGTGCTTTTAAATACAGTGTGTTCCTATTTAAACAAAAATGCCATTTGCTATTAGTGCTTTTCTAGGAGCACTAATTTCTTTTTTTCCTTCTAATTTCAGCAGTATCACCACAAACTCTACCCATATTACCTCCCAACCCTAATACACCTATTCACATGGTAGTTGTAACACTTGCTCTCCACACTATCTTTTTCCTTTAAAACCCCAACCAAGCAAAAAAAAAAAAAAAAAAGCCTGGATGGTTAGAGCTGAAACACAAAGACAGGATGGCCACTGCTTCGATGGAAGAACTCCCAGGAAGAGGTTAAGAGCAGGCTTTGAGTGTGCTTAGGGTAACGTGCTCTATCACTCTGCTCATCCATGCAGGTTCCTGAACACATCTAAGCTGATCAGCCTTTACAGTATCTGCAAGAGGTATTGAAAACAATACACCAAAGGAAAAAAACTACTTATGTGAGAGAAGATGTGCATTTTTAGTTATTGAAGGCTGCATTCAGGTTTCAAGAGATGTCAGCTACTGATTTGGAATTAGAGATAAAAGCAAATGCTTTATTTTTTAAAAGACAAGATGGTTTTTTTCCCAGCTCCAAGGCACATATTTTCCAGTTACCCAGGGTATCACTTGCCAAATAGAGCAGCATTACATTTATATCTACATGTGTTCTGCCCTCTCCACAGAGGATAATCCACCCCTGCAAACATTCTGGCAAAGAAAAGCAGTCAGCAGGTGTGATTTCTTCTTGGAGATCCTATAAAATGTAAATCTGACTGATTTGGGAAGCCAGCTCTAGCTCCCACGTTACACTAATACATGGACACACTCCTGTGTGCTGGACCTTAAAGCAAACTCTGCTGGCTGCACACACAGGTTCCTTGCAAGGGAATGTTAGCAAACACTGGCATATGTTGGATATCTCCATGCTTGACTAACACTGGAGGGATTTTTACAGAACACTCTGACCAGGAATATTCGTATCCCTCATGTTTCCTGACAAACCAGTGCTAAAAATACAAACTGGTCTTTAAATACATCTCATTAATTCTTTGAGTCACCAGATCCCTGTGCGTCAGTCCTGGTTCACAGCATGTGGGCTCATGTCCACAGGAAAGGGGCAGCCCAGGGCTGGAAGGCAATGGGCTAAAGTCAAACAGAGAAGCAAATGGATCCTCTGTTCAAGCAGCAGCATCACCATACAGTAAGATTGCACCACTGGGAAAATACCCTGCGCCCCTGCTGGAAATGCTGTGGTGTGGAAAAAAAGGCATTTCTGAAAGGCAGGCAGGCCAAGAATATTTGGAAGAGTAGAAAACTCACAGTAACTATCAGAAAGCATAGCACCACTGTGTCTTACTGAGATACTCTTTCTCTGCTTCTAGGAATGAAGGTACTAAGATGTTCAATGCCAGCACAGACTCCTTGGGAAACAACTGCAGCCACAGCACAGCAATAACTACAACAGTCATTCCACTGCTCTACTGCTTCATCTTCCTCGCAGGGCTCTCACTGAATGCTGTGGCAGCCTGGGTCTTCCTGTACGTTTCCAGCACAAAAAGTTTTATTGTCTATCTCAAAAACATCGCTGTGGCTGATCTCCTCATGAGCCTGACATTTCCTTTCAAAATCCTTGCTGATTCGGAAATTGCACCTCCGGAGCTCAACTTGTTTGTGTGCAGATACTCTGCAGTCGTGTTCTACATGAACATGTATATCGGGATCACCTTTTTCGGCCTCATAGGGTTTGACAGATACTACAAAATCGTAAAGCCTTTGTTCACCTCCTTTGTTCACAGAGTTAACTACAGTAAGGTGGTCTCTGTAATCATATGGCTATTGTTAATGTTTATGTCATTTCCAAATATGATTTTAACTAATGAAATCACTAAAGACAATTATTACAGAAAATGTATAGGTCTTAAAAGTGAGCTTGGCAGACAGTGGCACAAAGCAACAACTTATATTTGTACAGGGATTTTCTGGATTGTTTTTTTTCTGCTAATCATATTTTACACTTCTATATCCAAAAAAATATACAGCTCTTACAAAAAATTCCGAAGGAGCTCAGAGGTGGCCAAGAGAAAAACCAGCCGGAACATATTCAGCATCATGTTTGTGTTTGTCATTTGCTTTGTGCCCTACCACCTCTGCAGAACCCCGTATACCCTGAGCCAGACCAGCTCCCAGTTCACCTGCCAATCCCAAAAATCGCTGTACTATGCCAAGGAGTTCACTCTGATGCTGTCTGCTGCTAACGTCTGCCTTGACCCCATTATTTATTTCTTCCTCTGCCTCCCCTTTAGAGAAATGCTATATCAAAAACTGCACCTCAAGCTGAAAACTTCAAGTGAGATTGAAATTTCTAAATCCAGAAGATCAAATACACTTCAAGAAAGTGTAAACATCTTGTAGTTTCAGCTCTATGCAATTATGCACATTTCAGGAAGTCATTCATGAATGCAAATGTCCCAAAGAAATGGAGAAGATGAGAACCAGCAACAAACAGAAAAGAGGTTTCAGCACAAAACACCAAGTGCTGTTTCTTTGTATAAAACCGTTATTGCATGTGCCAATATATTCATTAGGTGCTGTTTCAGCTGATGCTGTGATTCCATTAGGGTGTGACACCACCCATCTCTGGATCTCAAAATCAGAGAAAGGAGTACCTGGAGCAGCATACTCTGGAGCTCCAGGACATGGATCTCTGAAAGGATCATCCGAGAGACCCAAATCCAAATCAATTTGCTGCTGTTTCTCACAAAGCAGGCATGACACACGTGCCTGCGTGTCCAAATCAAACCAGCCTGATGGCCTTGGGAACAACCAACAGCTCCACCTTGACCAGGACAGAGCCCTTGGAAGCAACACAAGGATGGTCAGCATGAGTCACTCTGGCTTGGCCTCAACCAGCCCATTCAAAAGAACTAAGACTGTGAGGTGACCCTATGCCAACAGCTTGGGGGCAGAAGATAACAAAAGAATAAATTTAAAAAGAAAATCAAAGATATACACAGCAAATCCTTATAGATACATACAAAGCCTGAAAATCCTTGGTGTTATGTATAAATATATATATAGATATACATTTATAGAAGTATTCTTAAGGGAAACAGTATCTAAAATTAAGGGTTAAACATGACTATTTGTCACCCTTGGACACCAAATGTCTGAATATTTCTATAAGATGTGACGTTCAATCTAAGCAAGTTGAGGATCCTTCTATAAAGCACCGCAGTTACACCGTACCATCTTCCTCAGAACTTCTCTGAACTAACATGAACACAAACACATCCATACCAAACTGTAACAACTCCCTCCCTGCTGGTGCAGGAAGAGGCAAGAACATCATGGAGCCATCTGGGAATACACAGGTATCGCTGTCTAGAAACTTTGGATACATTTATATCCAGAAAGAATGGTTTGTTGGTTTTTCCATGCTTTTGGCACAGTGATAAAGCATTTCTGTCTGTACCAAGGTAACAGCTGAAAGCCACCAATCTGCTCTAGACAAATATGTCTTTTATAACTTTTTTTTTTCAGTGCAGCTTTTATTTTAATTGATTTTGTCATTGCACAGGGAAAACCCACTAGGACATAAAGTCTCCACTAAAGCTTTCAGGAAGCAGCTCTGGAAATTTAATGCTTTCATTTTACTTAACAAAAACCATAGGAATATAAACAACATGTGCTTCACCTTTCTGCCACTGTGTTTTGTTTCAGTCCTAACAGATACGGGTGAAAAATTTTTAAACATCTGGTCCTTGCACCTTCTCCAAGACTGTGGGTAACTTCTCTTGATCTGAGACCACTGGTCTGCAGCAGCAGGATTCTACCATTCCACAGGATTGTACTCCGCCTGAAGGTCTGGACACCTCTGCTGGGTTCACACACACCTTTGTGGAGTATATTTCTCCATGTATTTCTCACTTGCCTAGAAAGCAGTCCCAGCCTGATCCCAGTGAGCACCAGCACCCCACGCCTGGGTGTCCATTGGACTGTGGAGGCTGGGTGTCCCCAGCCCAAACCTGCCCACAGGGACTACAAGAGAAGGCTGCATTCTCACTGTGTGTGTTAAGAAAATACATAAAAGATTATTTCTATGGTTCTTTCAGAGCTCCCTGACTCTGTCAAACAGACTGCAGGCTTTGCCCTCCAAGCAAGGAAACCATCCTGCTGGGGAAGGGAATCTGGTGCTTTGTGGGAGATCTTTTGTCATTTATGGCAAAAACATTCAGTTCCCTACATGGCAGGGTTTGGTATTTGCCTATGTAAATCTACATAATTGTGGCTATGAAAGATCAGTGACATAGACAGATGAAAACACTTTCACAATATATATTTGAACAACCTTTTAATTGTTTTCCAAGCTTTGAAAACATTATTTATGCTATCTAACTGTTTCCTTGCCCCAGCAGATTACTGATATTAGAACAAGAAGAATCTACATGCAGGCACAAGGGGAAAGGATGATGATCAACGCCCTTGTTCAAAAGGGACACTACATTTCCAGCTTTTAGTTCATGTTGAAAAAATTCCTCCTCAAAGAGCTTCACTAGTCAGGAAACGCTCCTGTGCCCCGATCCTGCTGCAAACCCACCCTGTGAGTGACGAGTCACAAATAACACCAGTGTGAAACCAAGCTCCCACTTCATCTCCTGTCTTGCTCCTCACTTTGCTGGAGCAAATTTTTTTTAAGCACTGGGTAAATTAATTCTTTCACATCTCTCCCAGCATATCATCCCTTAGACACCCCAAGCCAGATCCTCATGCACCCAGGGAAGTATGGGAAGATCAGTATTGCATGCGCAGAATACCATAAAATGAGTCCGTGTTTGGTTACAGTTGGACACAGGATCATTCCAGACTATGAAGCTTTGAAAACATTTTGACAAATATGGTCTGAATTTTCAGCTTATGACTAAGTGTAGAACCAGACATTGTTCATCTGTTCTTTCACAAAGCTCTGGTGTGGGGTTTGTAAATTCCTGTGGATTCTCAACTACATTCAAGTGCAATCCATTGGAGTTTCAGTATCGCTGTTAGTACCTCACCCCCAGTATAGTGTCAGACCTTTTGTCATGGCACATAAAAAAAGTATTTCCCCTATTTCCCTAATGTCTCATTTTTATTTTTATTTTTAATGGTGCCTGGCAAATGTCCAAAAGTTTAGAATATTAATTGAGATCAGCAGAATCCCTATGTGCCTTCAAATCCAGAAATTAGGGGCTGGAACAGACTTCCAGATTTATAAAAACAAAAGCAAAGAGACAGTCACTGATATCACAAACTCACAGCCCCAGGTTAGGGATCCGGGGCTGACCAAACCACGTGTCTCATCACTCTTACATATGTGAACACACGATAAACACTTGAATCTTCAGGCTTGAAACCAGCAGAAGAGAGTGGACAGGGCAGTGCCTGCTGGTCCATGGGGGTCAGCCAGGCCACAGCTCCGTTCTCCATCCTGGTTAGCTCCCTGACACGGCCAGGCCAAACACCTCTGACCATCTGCCCTCCACAAAAGCTTAATGGGAATCACAAAAATCTGTGAGACTGGCCACACCAACACGCATGACCCGGCTGTTCCATAGCCCATTTCCCCATCCACTCCCCATTGTCCCTGCACGTTGCTGGAGGCAGCGGTGTGGGATCACAGCCCTTCCCTGCCTCTCCCCCAGGAACAGGAAGGAGAGGGGTCTGTGCTGTTCCGTGAGCACTTACGTCTTCTGTCACCACTCTTTCGGGTAACTTCCACGTGATTTAGCTATTTGAACACTGCCGTCAATCGGCTTATTTAAAAACCACAGCCATATTTTCAGAGCCCGGCAGAAGCAGCCAGAGGAGAAGGTCACACGCCATCGGGCTGAGAGAGCAGTCACTGAGAGACATCAGACCTTTGCAGACCAATGCTCAGAAGACCCCAGGCTGCAAGGACAGGTACGTGGTTTCACCTTCTGTTTGAGCCTATTTAGACCTCCATGAATGTACAGCCTGAAATCCGAATGTGCCAAATGCAGAGGAAGTCGGGCTCAGGTGTTCAGCAAACCAGCCTCGGCTGTGTCAGTAGCCAGTGTCACACTGCCACAGCCATGCTGAACCCTCAGGGGCTCCAGCCCAGCAGCCCCTCAGGGCTTAGTTTGCTGGGTGCCTCATCCTGTGCAGGACGAGTACAAGCCAGGCTGTGCCATTCGGCAGGGCAAGAATGCCCAGCACCTTGGGACCACAGCAGCAAGTCCAGCCACCAACAGCACTGCCTGCCCCCACCCTCATTGCACACACCCAGACACCTGCTCTCAGGACAGAGACCTGCAGAAAGTCAACTGCAAGCAACAGACAGCTTTCCTCCCCATTTTAAACCACCATAATATCTGCAATTGTTTTGCTTTACAAATAATGCACATCTGGATGCTTATTTTACAGCAGAAATTACATGTGCAGTTGCAGTAGTTCTCATATTGTATATTAAAATTCGGAACAGTAGAAAGGAATAGAAATGTTGCAGCCTGATGCTACTCAAGACATAAATGTATTGGTTTTCATTCCAAGAAATTCAAAGGGACAGCCTTTCCCACAGGCATTCTATGCAGCAGCCTGACAGTGTAGCAAACAAACAAAAACCTTTCAGTCAGGGACTCGCATATTTAGTTTAAATAGGACAAAATTTTCTACTTTTCTAGTGAAGCCTACAGAGAAAGTGAGCAAAATTACTTATTATCTGCGTTGCTCAAAATGTGCTTTTTCTAAAGACTTCATAAAAATATACGATTAATTTGTCCTCTGTTCAAGTAGGAATAGAGAGCAGTTTGCAAACCTTAAGCCTGATCAGAACCATTTGTTCACCCATTTGATATATCTGCATATTGGTCTGATAGCGCATTCACTCAGAACTCCCAACACAATTTTACAGGACAAAGCAGCTACAAATAGTATTTTTTTAGGCATAGTTTCAATCCTTCAAAAGTTGGGAAGTTTTAGTATGATCATTACTAACCAGATGCTTAAATAGATTCAAAACCTTTCTCTGGTGTTTTGCCTGGAGCAGGGTATTGAACCAAACACTCTGAGAAAGGCTGCTCTGGTGGAAAGGCTGCTCAGAAGGCTCTATGGTTTCAGGAACAAATCCTAATATATTTCTAACTTTTCCAACATAAGAACGAAGCCCTCCTGAATATCTGGGAAGCAGCATGAAGAGATAGAAAACTAATTCTTCCTAATTTCATTTTTCTCTTGATATTAATCAAATAAAATTCAAAGAGAATAACTGCTGTCTCTCAGGAAAGTTGGATGCCATTGATGTCCTCCTGGTTCTTCTTGTAGGTCCTTGATACCTCCAGTCAGCAAAGCCAACTCACTCAAGGAGTTTACAATGTCAAGCAACAATTCAGAATGCCACATCTATAAAGAAATGGAACCTTTTACCTACTTTTACTACTTGATTTTTCTTATGGGAATTATTGGAAGCTGTTTTGCTCTGTGGGCGTTCACACAGAAGAATCAGAAACAAAAGTCTATGAACATCTATTTAATCAACCTCCTCACTGCAGATTTCTTGTTGACTTTGACTTTGCCAGTGAAGATTATTGTTGATCTAGGAATTGCATCCTGGAATCTGAGAATATTCCACTGCCAAGTTACAGCCTGTTTCATCTATCTGAACATGTATTTATCAATTATATTTTTGGGATTTGTCAGCATGGATCGCTGCCTCCAGTTGATGCACAGCTCTAAGATCTACCGCATCCAGGAGCCCAGGTTTGCCAAGACATTGTCTGCAGTTGTGTGGACCATGGTTCTCCTCATAACCGTGCCTAACATGGCTATTCCCATAAAACACATTGAAGAAAGACCTGGTGTAGGATGCATTGATTTCAAAACAAAATTTGGGAGAGACTGGCATGTGTTCACTAACTTCATGTGCACAGCAATATTCCTGAATTTCTCAGCTGTGATCCTGATTTCTAATTTCTTCATTGTTAGACAACTCTACCGCCACAAGTACAGTGAGAGCTACAGCAGCATAAGGAAGGCACTGACCCACATCCTGCTGGTGACGGCTGGGTACCTGCTCTGCTTCGTGCCGTACCACGCCGTGCGCATCCCCTACACGCTGAGCCAGAGCGACACCATAACCAGCTGCCCGCTCAAACGGGCTCTCTTCAAAGCCAAGGAGTCCACCTTGCTGTTTGCAGTCTCAAACCTCTGCTTTGACCCCATTCTCTACTACCACCTTTCCAAATCATTCAGACTGAAATTCACTGAGGCGTTTGCAGCACCCAAAGAGACAAAGGCTCTCACAGAGGTGGAGCTGCAGCACAGCAGTGCACAGCAGATATGCAGCCCTGACTCTAAAACACACGAGCGGAGTGAGCCCACCTGCAGCAGTGACAGCCACTGGGTGACTGTGCATGTGGCCACTGTGGCTGACAATGCTCCTGATGAATCGTGAGCCGAGCAGGAGCAAAGTGCTTGATTAACAAATCCCCATCAATGTGTTACACACTCACACAATGGGTCTGAGCTCCCAGAGCCTTCAATGATGCCTTCCACGAACAGCTCAATGAACAGTGGTGACCCACCAGGGATCAGCAACGTGTAAAAATACGTGTTCAGATTCAAACATACCTTAGAATTATTTATCGTAAACACCTGAACTCACCTTTTCTAAGTCAAATATTGTGTATTTACTATGTTAAATGACTTGGTGCAATCAAGTGAAGAAACTATTTAACAGAAATTTTTCAGCTGCAGTTTTTTCACACACATGATTAACCTAAAAGTATATTAGAAGGCATTACTTATTTCAGAAAGGGATTTTAAACTGCACTGATTAAAAATTATTGTATCTGTTTATATCAGCATTTTATAAATAAATTTCTTGTTCTTGACAAGTTCCATTGCCTCTCCTTGCTGCTGCTTCAATGAAGATGGAAAAAGCTAGTAAAATGC
Source organism: Calyptomena viridis (assembly GCA_013390005.1). Lineage (NCBI taxonomy): Eukaryota > Metazoa > Chordata > Aves > Passeriformes > Eurylaimidae > Calyptomena > Calyptomena viridis. The sequence continues at coordinate 280,579 of WEIV01010462.1, read as the reverse complement.
TATTATAGAAAATTCAAGCAAGTTTTAAAACAAAGATAAAAAGTATAAGTATCCACCATGTTCTCCTTGCTTGATTTCTTTTCATCAAAATTTATAAAACAGCAGCTAAGTTTATTAATATTCTAATATACAATTACTACCAAAACTTATACATATGCAGAATAATCAAAATTTAAAAATCAATTTGCATTGGCAAAATCCAGTTACTTAGATTAGCTCCATCTGCAAATCAAAGCTATTTAAGAAGCAAAACCAAGTTATCTATCTTTTTTCTAATCCTTAGGCAAAATGAGCGGGATATGAATCACATTTTAAGAAAGCATTTAAAATGGCTCATTCAGTATTTTCAGAACAATTCTCCCACAATAAATCAGAACCCAAACTTTGCAGTGTAAGAAATTTAAAGGAAAAAAACCCAGAGTTTTCACATCATACTCTTACATGACACTTAATGGACTGAAATTATTTGATATTGTTAAAAAGTTAACTTTGTTGTTTAAATATAATAATAATTGTTAAGTAAGTACAGTCCAGTTTGAAGGCTTTTCAGTATTTGGGGCTTTTTTCCAGCACAGCAGAAAACATGAGAACCCATCTGCATGAGGGCTGAGATCTGGAGTGTTACTCATGGTGCTTTCTACAGTTCTCATGAACCTACGGACAAGCATAGCAGAATACAGGCTGGAAGCAGCACAGAGTGGGCAGGAGGAAGAGACACCACCCTGTCCCACACAGTTCAGAGCTATTTCTTTTACATGTTCACTCATCTGCCTAAATCCAGTATAAAATGTTCTCTGTAGCAAGCTTTTGTTAGACTCTGGGTCATGGTGGGTTACTGTGGTGCCTGTCTCTGAACTGCACACTTCTCTCCCTGTAAACGCTCTGCTGTCCCATCAGGCAGCACCATGACACACATGAGCACAGGTCACTCACGAGGGTATGGGGAAATGTGTGGCACTGGTCACTCACCAGGGGGATGGGGAAGTGTGTGGCATACTGCAGGTGCCAAAGGAGGTCATAATTGGATGGGAAAATCAGTTCTCTCAGCCCCTCCCTCTTGGCTGACTTCTCACTGGTGACGCAGATTCTTTCGTCGAAGGAAGGGTTCACACTCTCACAAGACTCCCCAGGCATCAGAGAAAAGATCTGAGACATGTAAAGCGAAGGTTTAAGGTAAGCATAAACTCCAGCTTCTGAAATTTAGCTGCTGCAACCAGAGGCAGGATTTGTTGCTGTTTACAGCTGTTTGTTAAATATCTGAGGTTTTTCAAAGACAGACAAAGCAAGGGCAATTGCAATCAAGCCTGAGATTTAAGATACATGTACACATACCTCTGTGTTTATTAGGCAAGTTTTAACCTAGAGGTATTCAGCTAGAGAGAGAGCATTCTGATTCAGAGCAATCTTCACACTCCTCATGTTGCTGTGACAGAGAAACCACAACAACCTGTTTCAGTGAATGAGGGAAATAATGGGGAGGGGGAAGTGGGAGGTGATGAGGCATTGTAGGCAGGCATGGACATTCTTGAAACCACCAACATGACAGATCAGGTAGAAATGAGGTAGCAATATCCTGCAAGTGACAGGTCTGGGCAGTCCATGCAAAACAAGGAGAAATTAAAAGGAAGAAACAGGCAACTTAAGAATCATGCAGAACAGAAAGGAAAAAGAGGGGGAAACAGACTTGGAGAGAGCACAAAAATATAGAACCATCACTTGAGAAGCAGATGGCATCAGTGGGGGTCCTCAATGTCAAACAAGCGGGGAGCTCTGCACATTTATTTGTGCTTTGCTGCAACACAGTGCTCAATACACTGGGGCTGGAGGCAGGAAGGAGAGCAGGGATAGGAGAGTGTGTGAGCAGGTCAGTGTGTGTCCGTGTGCAGGGGAGCAGTATGCTGTCACACAGCAGAGATGCAGAGAACAGAGGCAATGCACAGACACAGGCAACAGGGACTGGATGCCAAGGGCCATCGGCTGTCAAGGGCAGGAACAAGGTGGTGCTGGGGCATGGAAGAATATTCAGTGGCAACAACAGCAGCCACGGGCAGCAAAGGCATCACACGCACAAAGAGAATTAAAAGCAAACCTACTGGAAATTCTGAACCAAAATCTGCCTTACAGTCACTCTTATCTACATCATCAAAAATACCAATGGTTCCTGAGTCAATGCCCATATGTTCCATAATACCATGATCCTGATAATTGCCAGGGAGAGAAACAAGTACCAGTCACAGCAAACCCAAGCATGCTGCCTCTTTAAGAACTGTGCCTTTCAGTTTGTCCCAAGTTATTCAGATTACCTGACAGCTGTCAGTTCAGTACATCTTCACCAAATCAGCAATATTTACAGTTTTACACAGGAATGAAGTTAATGGATCCTTTGCAGCCTTCTCAAAGAAAAAGCTACAAAGAGACACAGAATAAACCCCCAACAGCTCATATTTGAAATACTGACGCTTCAGTGAAAACCCACATTTAACAAAACAGAATAACAAACATAGGAATAGTACAAAGTGTTACCTCCAGTTTCACATCATGATCCTTAGAATAGTGTTTATCCACCACTTCCCCATTAAGGGAACATGGTCTGGGAGCTGCAGTGATGGACAAGTCCCCACAAGATATTAACGTGCACATATAGGCATCATGGGAAAAAACATCATGCCGAGTGAATTCCAAAAAAAGCAGCACCAAATTCACAAATTCTGTCTTCTCATGGTCACTGCTTGGGTCAGCTACCCAAAAAAAGAAAAAAAAAGTTAAATTGTAATTTCAGCTTATAAATATTTGGATTTGAACTATCCAAATCAAACTCTAGTACGTCAGTTTTCAAGGTCTACTAAAAGCACTCTGGGCATTTGCACAGGTTCCCCTTTGTCTCCACAAAACAAACCATTTCCCATCAAACCTGCAGTCCTGCTTCACTGTCAGCTCCAGACACAGGAGAAATCCCAGTGGCTTCCAAAGCATCCCATCTGTACATACCTGCCCCTGCTGGGGACAGGGGCTCAGCTTTCAAGTACGATGTTCAAAATACATCAAAAATTAAACCAAGGGAGGAAGAGGGCCAAGGACATTCCTTATGTGAAGAAAAATTAACCTGAAGATTTGTATTCTAACAGGCCACTCAACAGCTAACCTTTCCTCACAAATTACTGTCTTACCTGCAGCACTTCTGCATTCATAACAGAAAGCCCTGTAAAGTATTTGCAGAGAACTCAGGATCTGCATGCCAGGCCTCCAGGATAGAAAGGCAATATTTTCATTATAGCTTGAGAGTGTAGTGCAGTTTATCTGTTAGAGATGTTAATGCACATCAGGAAAACAATTATTAAAATATATGCATGTTATTTTGTCAGGACCAAGCAAAGCCTAGAGAAATACAACATATAAAATGTTACTAAGTTTTCATTTGTCACAGCTCTATTTAATTTGACTTGTTCTTTACTACAGAAAGGTTTGCAACATTGTGGTTAACAGAAAAAAGCTTTACACCATGCTAAATCTATTGGGCAAAAAAAGAACTACCAAACCTGAAACATCACCATTTATTTAAAAGCAAATTATGCTTTAGAGTTTAAATTAACCCGCATGTAACACTGTGTTTAGTCATCCTCACTAGGCTGCACCACAGCAGCTGTGAGTCTGCCCAGGAGCAGCTGGGGTCAAAACCCATCCCTCCAGCCCAGGTCCTGCTTACCCCAACCCTCTCAGGAGCAAGGTGTGAGGCGGGGGGAGTATCCCAAAATACACACCTGAGCCCAGGTGAGCTGCCTTCCCTCAAAATACAGCCAGTACTTGCTTTTCATTTTTAGAGACTTTGGAGCTCAACCACTGCAAAACCAACACAACATCACAAAACTTGTCCAGTGCTCCAAAACACATTTCAAGCACAGGAACATCCCCGGCTCCCTCCCTCCTTTGCCTTGCAGATCTCCCTGGGGCTGAAGAGGCCGATACCACATTTGAAGCAAATATAGCAGAAATGTAAGGCTTAATAACACAAATAGTTTGGATGGTTTATTAAAACCAGGGTCACCACTGGCACGAAACAGAGCACTGCCAATACCTCTGAGTCTGAAACACATTTTAAGAAGTTTCTCCTTTTTCGGATGTTGAGAGTTTTCAGTATCATGTTCCAACCACTTAAAATCCCCTTTACTTTAGGGGCATCAGGAAAAAATGATGCCCTAACCAGCCAGTACTGAAGGAACACAAGCTATGCTATCAGTTTTATCAGACCAAGGCATGTCATGGAGCAGCCCTTGATGAACAAAGATCCTATTTCTAATCCACTATCTGTCAGCCAACAGCTTTTGACTGTAACACTTAAGTGTCATTTATAAGGCAGTCATTTAGAACCTGGATGTGTCAGAAAGAGACAAGTGTCACGTGTTAAATATGCACAGAATGCAAGTAATTTCCCCAAATCTCATACAGCTTAAACAGAAATACAGTGTCTGCCAATTTTCCTTTTGGGAAAGACAGAAATCAAAAATCATAGAAGGATCCTATAATAAGAGGGGCAATTTTTTAAAAAATGTGTATATGAGCCAATAATCACAGAAACTGAAACACCCCCTACAACAAACCAGTAACTTCAGTAGCCATGCAACACACCAGTTGCTTCTGACCTACTTTGGAATATAAATTAGTTCATACTTACATAATGAGGGAGCTTGTGTATCCAAAAACCTTAGCAGGACACTCTGGAAAACAGGAAGACTGGAACCTATCAAGGAGGCTGAAGACAGAGATTCCTTTTCATCTAGGACTTCAGATTCACCACATCTCTGCACAGTTAAATAAAAGAGTATGTCTCTACACCCAAATGCACACAACATTTTCACCATTTGCATCTGATGCCACCACACGTGTGACTGTTTCCTACCTCTGCACAATATCCATACTCACTCTAGAACAGGCTTTTCCCATTACCTAGCTTGGTTATTTCTAAGGTGTGTGATTTAATCACTTTGGATTACTGATTGGAAAGAAATGCCTGAGATATGCTCCGTCAGCTGCAACAACAGTTTCACAGAAAAACAAAAATTTAAGATACAGAACTTTCTGGACCACTGTGAATACAGAAGGAAACTTGTCCTGTCTGTGTAAATTACAAATTAAACAATGACCAGGGCTAACCCCTCTGCTTTAGGCGGATTTGGGTGCAGTGAGGCAGGAACAATGCAGTGACTCCCTTCCCCTAGTCACTGGTGTGTGGTGAGAGCAGACAAAGCAGAGAGGCTTCCGAAAGCAAGTGTCTTTCTGCAGGTCATTGTCTGTACATCCATCTGCACCTCTGAGAGTGCTCTCACCTGTCCATCTCACACCCAGGCTGAGTAATCACACACATCCACTTTGCTGGGGACCCTTTTTTCTAAGAAAAACGTGCGCAGCAGAGCCCTGTGCAGCACAGACCTGACTGACCCTGCACGGAGGCTGAGACTGCAGCTCCAGGCAGTCCCAGGAGTGTGGAGCTGCACAAGGATACAGGGACACACTCCCCTGCTCCAGTCCCACTGCAGGGCACAGTTAGTGTCTCTGGAGTTTCAGGACAGCTTAGGCAAGCTGGAGTGGGATCTTTTTCCACAACAGACAACAGTTCATATCAGAGATGTCACTACAGCATCCTGCTTCTGCAGTGAAAGCTCTCATTTTCCCTGAAAACAAAGGAGTTCTACAGAATGCAAGGTTTAGAGTTACACTCTAATTTTGCCTCAGAATGGATCTGGGCTCTGGACCCTTCTCAGAGTCCCCCACCAGCTGACAGCCTTGTCCCACCAGCCAGACCCACAGCCCTCTGTAAGGAGACTCCAGCTCCTGTGGTACTCTTTTAGTCAGACAAGTAGTTCACAGAAGTGAAACACTTCAAACAGACATAAGTCAGCTAACACAGACCATTCTGAGTTATGCTGAAACTTACTTTAAATAGAAGGCTTCTTCATTCTAAATTTATCTGGAACTTTAAAAATACAAATCGATGACAAAGATCTCCAGGGCTCCAAACACCAAACTCACTCCTTTTGTAATGAAAAGAGATTAAAGTGAGGCCTCCTTAGAAATACCTTACTGTTTAAGCAGACTGTCACACTATGCCAGAAGTAGAAACAACTTACTTCTGCCTCAATTTCCGCTTGCCTCTTCTCCAGGAGCTTGGCCACAGCCATGGCTCTGTGCTTCCCAGACCTCTTACAGCTCATAGCCCACTCACAGAGCAGCATCACCACAGCCTCATCATTCGGGGCTACCTGTTCAGAGCAGAACAGACAGAAATCAGCTCACCCATACAGCCCACAAGCTGATCTCTGAGCAAACAGCCTGTAGCAGCCAGAGCTCTATGGGAGGAAAAGCCAAACAGTCTGAGGTTTGGACTTTTGTACTAACAGATGCACATGTCTGTCTCATGTACACACATTTGCTTTATTTGCAGTGTTTTCACTTGAAATATAAAGAAAGAAGGAAATCCCCGTTTTCACACTGCTGACACTCAAATCAAAATTTCACTTTATCATAAAGTTGCTTCATAAAATGAGAGAAGGGTAATGTGCTTTGTGAGCAAGAGGAACAGGAACAGTGCACCCACAGAGCCTCCCAGCCCACTAACCACACAGGATTTACATGCTCCTCACACTAATTCCTCCAAACCTCCTCCATCTGTTTCCAGACTGTGACCTATATTACAATAAACCAAAACAAAACACCCTCCCACCTCTAAAGGCATTATCTGACAGATAACCAAGGCCAAAAAATTCCCCAAGAGTTCTGTTTCTTTCTGACATTTTTAAGAAACAACGTGTGTCTTTAGAACCCCATATATACAAGACAACAGGATGTAGTCTGAGTGCTCACCTAGTCTCTGTTCTCACTAACAACCCTTTGGAAGTATTTTTGTCTTGTGTGCTCCTGAGCTGGCTCTGCAGAACTTGCTCATCCCTCCCAAGCTGGCCACCATCCTTGAACACTTCAACATACCAACACACAAATTGGAAAGATGTGATTTTTTTTTCTTTCACCAAGGTCAGTGGAAGCTACACAAGGTAGTGACCATCACAAGGGCTGGAGCCAAGCACGGCGCCCTCAGGAAGTGAACACTTCTCAGAGTGATTGGGAATTACACACTTAACAAGTAGGAAACTTCAAAGCTGTCCCAGCTGCCCTCCTCAGAAAACCAGAACCCAAGGGTGTGCTGAACAAGGCTGCTGTACACACATCAGAGAGGTTTCCTGTCAATACATTTCAACAGCAAGCAAGAGATACAAGTAGGAAAAAGAGATGCTACCGCAAGCAAGAGATACTACGTGACTAGGGCAAGGGGAATGGAGGGAGGAGGGGAACTGCTTTTCTCTTACCCAAATGAAGTGACATGGTGACGTCACCACTACCGTAGTGAGATGCAGTCAGCTACCAATAGAACTATGTGTGCTATAGATTTCTGAAGGCAATGCAGAACACCCAAAATAGTCTGATCTCCTTTAATGCAGACTTTTGTTGGACAAGTTGGTATCACCAGAGCCATTCTCACACACTGGGCTCTTGGAACCAAGGGCCCTGCAGCAGCTGAGACAACTAAAACTGAAGGGTCTGATCATCAAATACGAATTTTGGTTTTGACTGAAAATAACAAAAGTGGAGCCACACAGCTTCCTGCCTCCCAACAGCTGCACTTCAGGGCTTCCTCCCTTCTGACACTGTGCTCATTCACACATGCTCAGAACACACTGAGCAGCCCCTCTTAGCATGATCAGGCTCTGGATTAGTCTCATCTGGGGTCTTGCATCTGCAAATGGCCTCAACAAGCACAGAACACACTCCAGAGGGGCTCAAACTGCTCCCTCAAAGAGCAGCATTAAGGTCACATTCGTACCTGTTGTGGTTTTAAGTAGCCAGAGTATTTTATTAGCTGGGGGGGCTAGGAGAGAGGCTTCTTTAAGAAGCTGCTGGAAAATTTTCCATTTTAGTACAGCTACTGTCAGCTCCAAGCTAGCCAAGGTCAGCTGGTAACACCTCTGTGATAACAACATATTTAAGAAGGAGAAGAAGAAAAAAAGGCAAGGCAGAACATCATGGCCACTTAAGGGAGAGGAGAGTGAGAAGTTTGATTAACACCAGGGTCGGAGAGAAGGAGAAAGAGAAGATGCCTTAAACACTGGAATAGGGCCCCAGCAACACATGGGGGAACCATAGGGAGCAAAGATTCGCCTGCAAACCCATGGAAGACTGGAAGACTCCACACTGGAGCAGATAAGTGCTGGAAAAAAGAGAGGGTGTGATCCTGTGGGATGTTTGATGCCCATGTCTGGAGCGGGGGCCTGATAGAGTCCTGTAGGCTGTGGGAAGAAGAGACCCACACTGGAGCAGCTGAGCAGCATTTCTTGGGAGGGCCAGTGGCCCATGGAGACCCACGCTGAAGCAGCCAAGCAGCACCTGAAGGACTGCACCTATGGTAAAGTGACTTACGTGACAACAATACCTGAAAAAAAGCGGTTGTCAGTACAATCCACAAAGCAATTTTGTAACAGACTGTTTTCAGGGAGAAAACCCCCATGGGAAAAGCATGGGGTTGGACTTTTTTTTTTCTCTTCTCTGAATCAGCGGCAGGAACAGCCTCTGACCGTAACCCCCCCACTCCTGTCTTCCTGGGCTGCTGAGGGAAGGAGAAAGAGCTTAGAGGGAGGGATGGGGGGAAGGAAGGTATCTGTAACATCTATTAAACTTCTCACTCAAACTCTTAAGCTCTGATTTTAGTAGTAGTGAATTCTTAACATTCTAAGTTAAAGCCTGTGTTGCTTGTAAAATAGTTAATAAAAAGTTGCTTATAATCCTTATCACAAAAGTTGAGGGGGTTTTTTTATCTTCTCTCAGAAATTTTGGCTGTGTGTGACTCCTTGGCATTTGGCCAGAGTCAAACCATAACAGTACCCCTAAAATGTCAGAAGCAAGAAAACAAAAAAATCAGGTCACACGTTACTTAATGAGTACATTTTGTAGAAAAGACAGTACACAAGGTGCTGGGTCAGAGCACAGGCATGGGCAGGCAGGAACTGCAGCTCCCTGGGGCTGGGGAAAACTCTCCCATGGAGAAGACCCTCCCTCAGGATTCCCAAGTCTTCCACAAGTACTAATGTGATAAAAACACTTCAAGGTGGCATCACATGAGAAAAATTATCTGCAGCAGGCAGCACACACACCATTAAAGCAAGATTTCAAATTCAGGCAACTCACTCTGAACATTTGTCATTTAGCCATGATCCAAAATAGCCATAACCTTCTGAACATCTCAGTCAGACCCTTCCAGAGAAAACCAAATGGCTCATTTCCACCAGTTCATAACTGGAGAAGGTGGGTGAAGAAAAGTAGGAAAGTGTTGGTTTGGTTCGTTTTTTTTAAAAAAAGCTCTGTGATTAGTAACACAGTAAAGTATTAAAAAGAAAGTATTAAACATTTCTGTTCCTGATGCATTTGGAGATAGGCCAGGTCATTCCCTTTGGAAACACATCTGCATATCCCCACCACACCAGAGCTCCCAGGGTGTACTACGCATGGACAAACTGTCCTCAAAATTTTGGGTGCTTAAAATCAACACTGTCACAAGCAGTGCAGAGTGAAATATGGGATATGAAACACCCCTGACTACAGCCCAGGAGGGCCCAAGGCATCACAGGCAGGTGGGCAAGTGCTGCGCACACAGCAGCCCTGACACTAGCTCAAAGAGAAACCCTGGTATTGAGTACAATTTGTAAATTTCTTTAAAGGATGAGACCATGTTCAAGGAAACATTAACCCCCTGCTTTGAAACTGTCTAATATAAATACAAAAAAGCAAGCTGGGTGTTCCTCTTAAGGACTCCATCAGTTATTTCAGTCACAGAATAAATGTTTCCCCTCCAGAGATATTTTCTACTTTAACTCCCTTAGACACTGAGGTGAGCAAGAATCTGTTGTTGGACTTACTGAAATGATAAAGGACAGAAATACTCACACAGGTAACTAAGCAATTTGAGCAATCAAACAAATGCTAACTTCATTATTAAAACTACCACAAGACTACTCAGCACATGCTCTATTTTCTCAGTGTTTGCAGAAACATACTCTGATTCTGTAGATATTATTTTTCTCATCTTGTCTCTCTTTCCTGTCATGCAGCCCAACGCATTCAGATTTGGGTCCCTCACATAGTCACAAAGGTTAAATCGAAGCTCTGTGACTCCAAGGCCTGTCAGAGCTTCTTTCCCACAGCAGGATGGGGGGTTTTGTTTGTTTCATTTCCAGCAAAGTGATCTCAGAAAGACAAATATCAACTCTCTGCATTTGTCACAAGCCCTATTCGTGAGAACCAAGTTCAAAACAGGACTTTTTCATCCTAAAATGAAAAACATCTCTTGGCATCATAAGAATTCAGTTGGACTTCAAAGACAACGTGAGAAGCGAGACCTAAGTACAACTACAGAGCCCTAAACTTTGAAAGCAACCCAAATGCAAAAATATCCATGGAGTCTCAGGATTCCACATAGTGATTTCAAGAAATTCAACATCAGTCTTAAAAATCAAGCATTTCCTCCTTTCCTCTATTCACTACTGCACACTAGCTAGAAAATCCTGGTACCAAGTTGCATTTACCAGGCATCCCCTGCACTGAGATGTGTTTCAAGCTATACTTAAGCAAATTATATTTTGCTACACAAAATACTGATGAATTAAAGAGTCTCACCAACCATTCTAAACCAAAACAAATAAAGAGGTGGGGAAAAAAAAATCATTTTTCAGTTCCATGCCTTAGTGATATCTGTGACAGACTATTACAGATAATAAAATGCAGGTAGTCCAAATGTTAGGTGAAAGTTGAGTGGGCTTTAAGCCCCAGGAAGATGATGGGTAAACTCACGGAGAAGTTGTATACATGACAAAGTCACCATTGCATTCATCAGCTCAGTCTTCTGAAGACACTTGTTTCTGCCCAAATCAACTCCCGCCCTCAGAAGGACTCATCCCTAATGGTGCCTGCAGAGGAGTCACAAGCGTTCCAAGTCTGAATGAGTGCAACAGTTTTACTCCAATTAAAGCTGTATGGTAGCAATCCAGGCTGTTTAATAGATCTACACATCTACAACTACCACTACAGTGATAATCATTCTGGAGCTGTGCACAAAAGATGATTTGAGTCAAGGAAGTGTCAGATGGAAAATTCCTGTGGCCAGAAATAAAGTCAGTAGTTTTCTCTGCAATTCCTTCTCAAATGAAAGTGAACTTAATGCTTTATTGCCACATCATAGATTTCTAGATTTCAAGTTCTCCTACTCAGGCAAATCTCCTGAGGAACACACACAAGTCAGTAAAGAGATGCAGAAATGAGAGATCCTTTCATTGCTCTTACCATAATCATTGTGACGTTACATCTTTATGGGTCGTCAGACCTTCCCACCAAAACAACTCAACAACTGCTGTTATCATTGGAAACTTCATGGATAAAGAGCTGAGCATCTGTTAGCTGCACTAAATGCTGGTTTTTGGGTTGCACACAGCCTGATGGGAGCCTGTACCAAAACCTGCCACACAAGAGCCAGGCTGGGAGAGAATCACAGCATCATTTAGGTTGGAAAAGGCCTTTAAGATCCTAGAGTCAAACCATTAACCCAGCACTGCCAAGCCCACCACTAAATCATATGTAATCCATTATTAAGACTTGGACAAAGATATTCTTATGGGATTACACAGGGACCATCAATATTAAGATAGGGACAGTTGGTAAGAAACAGCAATACAATTCTTATCTCCTATTTACAGACTGCTGAGTAATGGAGCATTTAATAATGCAGTCAGTGCTGAGTCTCTCCTAGGCACTGGAGAAGCATTGGATTCTCCTCCCACTTCCATGGACTCTCTCAAAGTCAAGGACAAAGGGTTTGTTCTGGGTCTGCTCAAAACATGGGCTTAACATCATCTCTGATGTTAAGCATCTTTCACTGCATCATCTCTGTCACATGATGCTCAAAACCTGAGCTTTGTTCCATGCCTGCCATCCATCTGCCCTACATCCTACCAAAACTCAACGTATGGCCACAGCTCAGCCCCTCACTCCGCATTTTTTTTCCATCCTGCTCTCTCATGTTCTGTCACTAATGTCACCAGATCCCAGCCTTCACCATCATTCCTCTGCATCTCATTGTGGGATGAAAAGCAGCTGCTGCTCCTGCAGGGCCCAGGACAACTGGCCTTGCACCTACTCTGTCTACCCAGCTACCCTCCCCCATTCCAGCCCCTTCCCCCAAGTCCTACTTTTGCTCTGAAGCTTGGAAGCCAGGAGTTCTATATTGAAAAAAACTCTGAAGGAATCAGTACTGTGTACAAAAGCATCATCCAGAGAACATGTGCCTGTTTTCAGTCTCTATCAGAACCCAAGTACTTTGTAGCAGAAGTTACTTTCCCTCCTTTTCGGCATGTGCCAGTGCCTCGGACCATCTGTCTCATACCCATTTGCACTGGCATTGTTTGCAGCCTTCAGTACAAGGTTTTGCAATTCAGTAGGAAAAATGGACAGCATATAGGTTCCAAACATGTTCCAGTGGAGCTCACAGCAAAACAGGAGTAGCAGATAGCTGTCCTTCATTTAGCTTTAAACATTTTGCTCTAAACAACATCAGCAGGCAGACATCCTAGTGATAGCCATTCTATTTACAAAATCAAAATCCTTCCAGGCTTAATGATCTGCCAGCTGAAAACACTGTACACAGCCTCATGACTTATGGCCTCTTCTGCCAAGGAAAAGCAGAAGTTTATTAACGAGGAAGGAAAAAGAGACAAAAAAGGCAAAGAGCGTTGCACGTGGTGACATCCCCGCAGTGACATCCAGCGGCCGCGGAGCGGCTCGGCAGGGCACAGCACGGCTGCCAGGTGCTCCCCACAGCCGGCCCAGCAGGTAACACATGAACCTGCACTGGTAACATCTGTGCGTGCGCTCCCTCCCCATTGCAGGGAGCTGAAACTAGATGGTCTTTAACGTCCCTTCCAACCAAACTATTCTATGATTCTATGATTTTATGTGGCTTTGGAAAGTCAAATGTCAAAAATGCACAGGTACCATCCATTGGGCATTCAGCATCCATGTCAAAAGTTGAGCTTGAGCTGAGGAACAACTAAGTCTTGAGGTTTTCAGTACACAGAACTGAAGAATACAATTACAACAACAAAGAGCTGTTGTCTCCTAACAAACCAACTGTCAATTAGTAAAGAAAAAATAGGCCAAGAAAACCTAAAACTTTTCTATTAAATACACACAAACAATTGACATAAGTAAAAATAAAATCCATTGTGTATAGATTACAAATCGATAGGAGATTGCAGCCATTACATCTTGGTTATCCTTACTCTGATTTGCCCAGATGATCTTATGATAAAGTGTCTCCATAGAATTGCTGGAATCTGACCTGTCAAAACAATGCCGATACAACACTTCCAAGGTATGCAGAACCCAGCTGATGGTCACCCCTGGAGATGAGAGTGAGAGAGGAGGGGGGAAAAACAAAAAGGTGTATGCAAGAAGACACTGCATTACATTCACCTGCCAATCTATTTCTAGGATTAGTCGTGGCACAAGATTACACGCAAGAAAGAACAGATATAAACCCTAAAGCTCCTTACATTTGTCTGGAGTTGTCTTACCTGCAGTTGACTCTTGGCACTTGTCAAATGACAAATTCCACAGTGCAGCCTCTTTGTTTTATCTGCTGTTCTACTTCATAAATCTTTGCCCGAACCTGTAATAAATAGAGTTACTAATTAGCTGGTGGTGGGAAGTGTCAATTTTCATGTCAAGCCTGTGACAGCCTTCTCAGCAGGAGCAAGGTACCCTACAGTGTTCCACAACACTCCCTGCATCTGGGAACAAGAAGCTGAAGGACATTCTGTTCAAACCTCCTCCTCTAAGAATCATCTGGTACAATAAAACACCTTTTCCTTTCATTCCACCCACCAAAACTTAACTCTCAACATATCTGAAAAATCACATCTCCCAAAACATATACCAAGCTTTTTCTTAGTTGCCATTTTATATCTTAAAGTAACTTCAGTTACTGAACATAAAAAAATTCCTGATATTTTCCCAAAATCAGTCCCAGAATGAAGATCAAACACCAACACAGCACTAGTCTTGACAACAGACTTACAGAAATATTCAGACTTGGCTGCAGTCCTAATGACAACAAATCATTATTGGTATGTAAACCAGATCTTCATAATCTGACAACAAAAGGATCTTACCTGCTGATTAAATGCTGAATTTCCACCTGGCATAGGTAAACTAGATGGAACAACCTGAAGTAAATCCAGAGGTGAGCCTGGATTAACGCTCTTTTTCATTTGTGGAATAATTCCATACCAAGGCACTTGGGCAATAAATAGTTACAGTCTGCAAGCAATAGTATAAATCAGAAGTAATTCCTTTTTCCAAATACATGTAATAGACAAAAACAACAATAAGAGTGCATGAGAGCAGAATCATTTTTGGTCCAACTGCTACAGTGAAAGAAACAACAAGACAGATCTATGCACAACTACTTTAGAACACCCATTTGAGAAAATTCAACTACTGCTTTATTTAACTTCTTCATTATTAAAAAAATTAACTATATACATGTTCAATTCCCATTTGTATTGCTTTTATAACATTATCAAAGAACATCACCAAATATTAATTTCAGCCAGATCCTCTCCATGGAATGTGAAGGGGCTTTACAAAAAAGGTCACTTGATGTTCAGCTTACAGAAAAAAGGTAGATGTGAAAAATTAAAATTCAAGAAATTAATTAAAATCAACTCTTCAGTCAAGACTTTAAAGCATGAAGGAGTCATTGAAATGCACCATGAACTTGGCATTTACTTCAAAAGAAAGATTTTCATTGACATGCTTCAAAACAGTCATTTTACAATGGCCTGTCAGCAGGTACCACCACCCTGCAGCATTCAGTACCAAGCAGAACCACAGCAGAATGTTCTGGTGTTTGGGGTCAAACCTCAAATATCATCTAAAATTACGGAATTTGATTCATCTTATAGATGTTTACTTTTGAGACTGCTGAATTGTTTCTTGGGAAGCTCCCCCAGTCCAGGTCTGGATTACAAAGCAGCACCTTGACAAATATCACCTCGAGAAACACTTCTCTGGAAAGATGGAGAGTTTGTCTGAATCCAGAATGTCCTCTGGACATGCTTGGCAGCACAAGGAAAAGGGGGAGAGAAAACAAACACACAAGCAAGAGAGCAAACGCACACACAAACCCAAAGAGTAGAGGCCAAGCAGGAGGATGACCAGCTATGTTGTCAGTAGAGAATTGTTGTAATGCTGCCAGAGCTCACAGCACAGCACAGCAGCCCAGGACAGACAAACACCAGCATTCCCACAATAGATCCACATTCAAGAGGAAAAAACTGACAGCCAGAAGGAATCTAACCTCCTGGCTCAGGCCTCCTAAGTACAGAGGAATGCAGATACTCTCCCACTTCCTTTCCTCAGAGAGTGCCCACGAGCCTTCTCTTGGAACAGCCCTGCCTGTCTCTCTGGGCTCTGGACTTCCCACACTGTGATGACTGGGGAAAGCTGTGGCCCTTGGAGAGGGAGCTGCTGCCACAAGAACAGCTCTGAGTGAAACAGGCTGCCCAGAGTGGTGGTGGGAGATGTCAAAAACCCAGCCTCACATGGTCTTGGGGAACCTGCTCTGGCTGACCCTGCCTGGGGAAGACACAGATCACATCATCTGAAGAGGCCTCTGCAAACCTCACTAGTTCCATGATTCTGTGATCCCATAAGCATCAGCAGACTCCTGGTACCAGCAGCTGGACATCACTGTGCAACCCCCAGGGACAGACACTGAGCACACAACAGCAGGAGTGCTTGGGGAAGTCTCACCAGGTCTGGGCTCAGGAAGACAATCACAGCTCATCAAGCAAGTCCTTCTCCAGAAAATAATCACTCTCTATACTTATGCTGTTGCCAAGCAACTCACACAAGCAAACACACTCTTCTGTTCTATAGTGTTAAAATTGTGGAAGTTGGTGAGGTATTGTAAAATGCTCACATTTTGACAAAACAACATGAAGTGGCCTGCAGTGGCACCAAATGTCAGTGACAGGCTGGAAGCAGCAAGGGAACCCTCTTGTAGGTCAGACCTCACAGGAGTCAGTACTGTCTCTCCCCAGCCACATTCAGCAGGACCACAGGGCCTGGCAGGATCACACGGGTTCATGCGTGATGAGAATGGGATGAGATGCACAGAGCAGAAACCCTCCATCCCAGAGGGAAGGCCCAGCCATCCCTGGCAGTAGAGCAGCTCCTTCCTTCAGGAGAGGTACAGACACTTCTCCAGGTGGCTCCTCTATTGCACCTCAGCTGGTGCAGAGACCCCTGCTCCTCCCACTGCACACCCACTCCTCTCACATTTTAATGGACACAGGTACATTTCAAAACCACAGCATATTTCAAACCACAGCGAGCATACCTTGTCCCTCCCAAACCCTCCTTGTTTTCCAACAAACTGAATGATCATAGCTTTGAAATCAAAGAGCAGCAGAAAACTGGCCTACCTGCAGCATACAACTGAGTCCATACACCAGTGGATGATGCTGAGGGCAGGCAAGGAAATCAGAGCAGGTCAGTTGTGCTGGGCTCACCCCAGGACCAGGGGTGGTCTGGCTGGGCATTGCCAGGGGAGGGTTACTTGGTCCAAGGATCATACAAGGGGAGTGGGCAGTTACAAGGTTAGACCGATCACTTAGCAGTAAGGACAGGTGTCTGGCACAAAAATAAGCAAGGTGACGGGACAGGTAAGCTGATTGAACAAACTCTTCTGAATACTGAAATTTAAAAAAAATGCACAGTTTATTACACTGTCCACTCCTCCGTTTTCCTTAACAATATAACAGTGGACATGCCTGAAATGGAAAGAAACACCTCCAATATTTAGAATTTCAGAAGCTATAAAAGAAAAGAGCAGTTTAAACACAAGTCTGTACTTCTGTCTCAAAAATTCTGCCTGCCCTCCAGGGCCAGCCACAATAACAGAATCCTTCTACCAAATCAAGTCAAAGATTATAAAGCATGAACATCTATCTAAAAGGTGTTTATAAACTCCAAACATGCACCATGCAATGTATTTCCTCAAATGTCTTAAGTAAAAATGTTCATATAGATTTTACCACCACAAATATTAAAACCATTTAATGTACATGAATCACACTTACATTGATTTTGGCTTTAAAACATGCACGTATCTGCAATATCAGTGGCAACAACAGCTTCAGAAGATCATCATCAGTGGGTCTGATTTTTTCTAAAACATCCAGGATCCATGTCAAATATTCATGTCTCTCAAGCATTCCTTCCTTAAAGGATTTGAAATAACACACCGCATGTTACGGGGGAGCACTCAACAAGCAGGTGTTTCATTCCACGGTTCATTTCACTCTGGTTTAGCCCTTGTTACTCATGTCAGCACAGAGCTACCAGTTCCCTCAGCCACTGCTACAGAATGGCCACAGGAGCCAACCACCACCACTACAATGCCATGGACAGGGCAGCAACTAGGTACAGCACCCATGCTCTGCACAGTTCCTGTTCAGCAGGCAGCTGACAGATAACTCCCTCCCAGCAACCCTCCTGCTACTTCTACCTGGGGCAGGAACAACCAGGGAGTTCTGCTGGGCTGGAACCGTGCAGAACTGACAGCCAGGCAACCACTCCAACACTTGAGGCTTCATGTGCGGCAGTGGCCTCAGACTGATCTACGAACACTAAAAACACCTTTAAAAGATGGGATAATATAGGAGAGGGAATAATGGAGGGTGCTGCTGCAATCACAATCAGGCACATTGAGCAAATCGGAGTTTTTTCAGCCAGCAAATCTCTAAAAGGAACTAGCATTTACAATTTATGCAAGTCTTATAACAAAAGCTACCACTGAGGTCTAAAACTGAACTTTCCAAGAATAGTAACCTAAAAAAATCCATGCACCCCTAAAAGTATTACCTGAAACATATAAAACGACAATTTTTCATTGTATTCCCACTGCTTCAGGACTTGATCCATCTCTGGAGGCATCACCACAGAGTTGTTGCCTTGGCTGGAAGTCCCCATGATAGAACTCCATAACCTTTGCCAGTTGCTCTCGGAGGTACTTGGTTACAATTTGAGTCCATTCTACAAAATACGTTGCAATTAGAACACTTCAGATAATAAAAGGTTGCTTTCATGGTGAGGATCAGACCAAAGTTACGTTGTCATCACAAATGTTCCTCCACAGCTTTAACCCACAGGAGCATAATGCTGCACCTACGGAGAATTAATGGCTGTCTCCCTGTGCTCAGAGCACAGGTGCTGTCAGTGTGCAAGCAGCCTGTGCCTTTAGGGAATCACCTGTCTGTTTCATCAGATTTCAGCATTCAGCCACAAAACAGCCTTGAAATAGATAAAATAAATACATTGCACTACTTCCTCCCATCTGGAGCTTTATGGCTCTCCCTCTTCCCCCTCCGAATAGAGCCACCATAAAACTGAACAGTATTTTGCACAGGCACTGGAATATAAAACTATTCCTTCTATAACCACTCCGAAACTGCCAGCTCCTTCAGGTTTTCACTCTGATGAGGCTGCAGCAGCTTAGGAGCAGTTTCTGCGGTCAGCATGACCAGCACAGAGCAGGTCTGCATGGCACAGTGCAAAGAGGAAAAGAGGACTCATAAATAAGGAATTCTCTCAGCAGCAACTGGAACAACCCAGGATATCTGTGAACGTCTCAGACAAACCCCTGGCAGAGCTGTGTTTATCAGTGAGCAGCATGTTACACAAGAGCAGCCTCTTTCATGCCTTCCTAACACAGTTGCTTTGACAACTGGAGCTGTTGACCATCAGAGTTACAGGAACCACCACTCTCAAACACAAATATTTTTTCTGTTCACTGCCCACCTCAGACTCTAGTTAGCACATTCCTTCTTTTTCCCTTCTGAATTTGTAATTGGCAGCTCTCTTCACATATACGGACTACACACTGGAAGCTTTTCTACCCAAACCCAGTGGAATTTCTGGATAAAGCTAGTGGGGTTTAGTGTTTTCAGAGGAGTTTAACTACGTTTACATCAAACATTCTCTCACCTTTGGGAAAAAAACTTCAAATCTGCTCCTTCAAATATATTTCATCTGACAGTATGAAAGAATAATTTTCACAAAGCAATTACCAATCTCTGTGCCACTGAGTTGGAAATAATGTAACCACCTTTCAGGTACCTGAGTCACAGATGTAAAACACTCTAGGAACTGTCAAAGGCTGCTCAGTAACATAGAGCAAACTACTTCCCAAAAAGTTCTCAACAACCTTCACGGAACAGGGAATTTGGACAGGGGACAGAATCTTCAATAACCCACCTTGGAACATGGGCTGAGAAAGCCACAGGCCCCTCAGCCCACACACACCTCATGGACCCTTGCTGTCAGGAGGGTGCCAGAGCAGAAGTACCTGCCAACCCCAGACACACACGACAGCCTTGCACCTTCCCAGGAGACAAACTTGCTTTATTATAAAGAGCTGCTACTCCCAGCCAGAGCAAAGTAGGTGTAGATTAATCTATCACACCAGAGTGGACAGCCTTAGCTTTTCCCATCTCCTTCTTAGCTCTCTCTCATGAGAACAAGTTGGCAGGAAGAAGCAGACATTTCTCCCAGCAGTGCAGAGATGCTGCTAAACAGCATGGAAATAGTCAGTTCTGAACACAGTTATTCTGAGGACAAAGAAGGAAAATGTTCATTCTGGTCAGCAGAAGCGCTGTAGTTATTGTATGTAAACTGTGAGAGTAAAACTACAACTCTGAATAGTTGAAGTACCTCTGAATATCATAAAGGTCACTGCCTGGCCCACTGATTTGGTGCCAGTGTCCTTTAAGGGTAGTACTTAAGATAAATACAGCTGACTTCTAATAAATAAGCTTTGAAATTCACATTTCATTACAGGCTTTCTGAATTAGCAGTTCCATTCATTCCCAGACAATATTTATCTTGGCACAGCCTGTGCCATTCCTGCCAGCCCTACAGCGACTGGTGTCTGGGCTGAGATACAGCACAGCCATCTCTCCTCAGGTGCTGCACCTGGAGATTTCAGGAGCAATCAGCTGGAAGAAGCAGCCAATGAAGCAGTAGTTATGCTCCATGGCTCTTTGTACTCTGACACACACTCCTAAGTGAAACTGAAACTGATTTAAAAGCGTCTTTATTCCAGTTCCCACTACAAAGATTCCTCTCTGGACACCCAGAAACAAGAAAGCCACAAACAAAAGGAGCAGGCTCTTTCAGCTGTTATCAAGCATGGAGACATTAGAGATGTTTATTTACCAATATTTGGGTCCGTGGCCTGGCGCTTCTTGATTTTAGCTTCGGAAATAGCAGCATAGTAGGCACATGTCATTTTGATCAGCCATGCTGCTCACAGCAGTGGCACAGAGTATTTTGCTAAGTAAGCAAAAACATCATCTTTTTTACTGAGAATAGGAACCTGGAGAGAAACAGGCAGCAAGTTACAGCATGCAGTCCAACAGCAGCTGGCACCAGCACATCAGCCCAGGCATCCTCTGCTCAGCCCCACACGGCCTGGAGAGCAGCAGGTCTTTTCATCAGCCCAGGAACACCTGTAACAACAACGCCAAATATCCAGGATCATGGAAACTAAGGGATTGACAAAAAAGACACTGCCCCACAGTCCCCCAGGCTTCTTCAGGAGCTTCCTTCCCCTGGTCAGAGGTGCCTACAGGGGCACAAGCAAATCTCTTGACAGCCATTGACCTCCAAAGAGCAGAAACCATTCTGCCAGCTGATCTTTTCCAGCACCTCTGGAAAACAGAGCTCTATCAAGGTTTTGGGTAATGGTTCAATAAGAAACATTCCTGAGATAAGTTTGTGCCAGCTAGATCAGAAGTTCTCCCATAACCAGGCCCCCTCCTTGCAGAGATGGAACATGCTGCACAGCAGCAGCTGTCTCCAGCACCATTCCTCATCCAGCACATTCCAAAATACTGCCCTGTTCTTACAGCCCAACTCAGTACAATCCAATATCCAAGAAAAGAGGAAGGAGTGTTGCTCTCTTTTTTGCTAAGAGAGTCAGGGGTTTACTTCCTGCCAAATCTGTGAACCAGTTGTGGATCGCACTCTGAGACCGAGCAGTCACCAGCCAATAGTTGTCTTTGGCATTTACTTGGGGTTTCTTCTTCCCCGTGTCCTGGAAAGTGTTAAATTTGAGCTTTTCTGCGAGGATGCTGCTAAAGTAAGCACCAGTCTGGGGGGTGGGAAAGCAAAACATGTGACAACCCAGTTATTAAGCATCTGCCGTACATTAATGCACAAGGATTTCTGTCTGAAGGGATGCAGTCCTCACTCCAGGGCAGGCCATCAGTCCAATGGGATCATGCTTTAACTCCCTGCAGGGAGGAGAGGCAGGTTCAGGACATCAAAGCACCTGTGCCACACGTGTGCATTATCACTGTAGAGGCTGCGCGTCTGCAAAACCAGCCAAAGACTCCAGGGCTCAGGGACACCAGTGCTGAGCTGCCCCTTTGGATGGCCACTGTGTGCCCAGAGCCACCTCCCTCCAGCCAACACGTGCCTCAGATGCACCCGGTTCAGTGGATTCTAAGAGCACATTCCTCCCGTTCTGCCTTTTACCAAAGCATGGAGTGGGGAAATACACACTTTTCACTTCTGTTTAGATCATACCACACTGTCAAGGAACCACATCCATTGTCTGTCATCAGCTACAGCAGCCAAAAATTCAGAGACTCAGGGAAGCTCAGAATGCCTGACTTTTATGCAAAGCCCCTCTACTACTACTCAGTACCTCTACAAGAAAAACCTTTACAAGATTTGCTTTGCCAATACTCTCAATCAGAAAACAGCAGGAAAAAAACCCTAGAGAGGTTTTACTTCCAGTGCAAGCTTTTTTACTTTCAGAATTACTGCAACAGGAATGAATGTTTAGGCCTGTCAGTCAGACTAAAATTATTTTCTAATTTGTATATTCATACATATCATTTGATTTTCTAATAAATATATTCACAGCTGAGTAATTTTAAATTATATGGGAAGCTTTTAAGATACTGAACTTATTTTAATAATTCTACACTTAAATATCCGAAGAATTACAAGCGCTTTCTTGTGAATTTCTGTTCTACTTTTCAAACAGTTCTGTTCAATAGCCAAAACACAAATAATTAATACGTAAGAGAAAATGCCAGCAGGTAACAGTTGTAGAAAAAAGAATTCAGAAGAACATAACAGGAAAGCCTTTAAAACTTCAAAAACAGCAACACTGTCATGTACTTGCATCTCTTCTGCTAAAAGAGCATCACTGAATACATAATTTAATGTTTTCCAATAAGCTGGAAAAGTTAGATTTTCAAAGTGAAATACCATACAATTACTTTGCCTGAAAACAAGTTTTTTGATAAAGTTCTCCCTCCAAACCCATTCTTCCTGCTTTCCCAACAGGAAAGAAAGAAAAAAAGAAAAAAAAAGAGTACAAGAATCTGGACATATCCCTCAAAGAAATATGGGAATTTATTTTTTTTTCTAAGCAACTATTACTTTCAGTTTGGAGTACAGTAACTAATATTTTAGTGATTTCTACTGCTGTTTGTACCTCACACTTCTTTGACTCTCAAAAAGAACCACAGGAGAGCCCAGCTAAATTCCACTAAAGAATCCAAGTCTGTATTTCCAAGAGACCTGGACCACAGTGACCAGTTTCTCCTGGCAGAAAACAGCCTGGTGAAACTGATACAAAACCAAAGTGAGCTAAAGATAAATACTGTAAACTTGTGTAAATACTGTAGACTTCCAGGGAAGAAGTCACTATTGTTTCCACAGGTCAAGCAAATAAAAGAACAAGAGCAAAAATTAATGTCTCTTGAACATTGAAGCATGCTAGTTATGTTTCATCCTTAGCATCCATGTTTTCCTGTGAAGACTGATAACAGCATGTAGCAGAACACAGCTCAGCATTCTGATATTTGTTCTGTAATTAACTTTCATACCAAGATTTCTGACTAGAAAGCAAAGTATTGAAGACCCAGGTACCACCACTGACAGCCTGGTTCCAATTTCAGTGAGTGCACCCAGACTGCAAAGCCCTGCCTTACCTTTGAGGCATTAATGACAATATTCCTGGCAGATTCGTGCTCATCTCTGGAGAAGGCAGGCTGATTGCTGAAGCCTTGCTTTACATTCACTGCAGTAAGCTCATCCTGCAAAGAGTGTTTTAAGTGCAAAAGATGAAATGACAATTTAAGAAGTCACATCATTTCGAAAAGCATGTTTGTACAAGGAAATTTTTTGCATTTGCTAGTACCTCACATTGCATTCCCCTGAGCCCTCACACCACTCTGCACACTCACAGGATTTTGGCAGAGGGAATGCAATGCCACCACTACCATCCAGTCCCCACCAGGCCATCGCTTGATGGATGCTGCTGGTTTTGCTGACAGAAGATTTCTGCCCAGGAGAAGGGCAGCAGGAAACAAGATCTTGGCAGCCTCTGTAAAACCTGGAGCACTCCCCAGCACTCAGCCTGAAATATTCCTCATGAAAGTGGTGCCAGTTCGCAGCCCCCCAGAGTAGCAGTGGGAGAGCAGCACATCCTCCTCTCCAGAGATACCCTGGGAAGCAACTGCATCACTCCACAGCTGCACACCCCCCACTTCCCCCAGAACCCTACACATCCCTTTCCCAGCACAAAAACATGTTTGCATCATTGTTTCGTTGACATTTAAAACATTACTATTCTGGTTTGTGGCCCCATAACCACTGTTTGAGAAAATCCACTGAAACAGGAAACAGACCACCTCTAGCAAAAGCTATTTCACATGAACATCCATCTCTGCTGCAACTAGACCCGCTATTTGTGGAGCTACTTCTGCAATGGAAGCATTACTAGTCTCCTACTACACTATCAATACACCTTCATTTTGCTACTTATTGGTACTTAAGCAGGCTTGCCTGGATAGTGTTCGCAACAGGAACATAGAACAGGAAGGAGTAGGGTCAGCAGCGTTAGGCACAAACACACCCCTGAGTCTTCACAAACTTCCTAAGGGAGCCCCATTCTTCCCTGTCTTCACTCCATACCTTCACCAAAGTTAATATTCTTCCATGGAGGCTGTGCTTTTTATTCAATCATTCAGGACCACGTGCCTGTCAGACAGAGGTTTTCCTACTCCAGATGAATAGGAACTTGCTTTCATAATCTGCTTCTGAAGAGAAGGCACAGATCTCTCCACAGAAGCATTTGCCTGCCACCACAGTACTCTACACAAGCTCAAGTGGTCCACTCGTAAGGGGTGAGCTATTGGAACAACCCCTGAGATGACTGTGAAATAACCTATGAGAGCAAAGAGTGACTGTGCCGCCACCAAGCAGAGAGCAGAAGACAAAGTTAAGAACGTCACCATTTTACTAGAAGATTTTATTCCTAGTTTTGGACATCGTGCCTCCCCTGACACAGTGACCCAGAAGCTTCCATTTGGTTTCTTCTCTTATACTTTGCCATGCATTATGTTTTTCAGTATTTTTCCAAAGTTTGGGAGTAACACAGCAAACTGTAACATATTTAGAAGAACTCCAGTATTTCTGAATTTAGCAAGTCTCATCTGAATTTTAAATTAAATCAACCAGAATTGCTGGTACACTCCTCCACCCACACTACTCCCAGACAACCCCGAAAACACAGACACAGGCAGAGCTGAAAGTGATCAAAGATGATATAAGCAAGTAAATAAAAGGTAAATGGCAAACAGATGGAGACATATGTTATTATAGTGCCTTTTCCAGGGCTGACCACTTTATGTTATCTTTAAACTTCACCTTGCAAACAAGCTGTCTAGATAGCATTATGCTGAAAATAACAAATTTTCAATCTTAGGAAGACAGCAGGAATTTGGAGCACAAGAAGTGATAGTTGATACCAACACTCACCTTCAGCTGCTCCTACCAGGTCAGGCTAACCACGCAAACCCGGGAGTGCTCAAATGTCTTCTAAAGGAAAGGCTGGAAAGTGGAGGGAGGCTAGAGGGCAAGTACAGGCCAGAAAAAAGCTGGAGGCCAAAATGGGGTGGGAGGCTGCTTTCCCAACTGCCTTTTACTCCACAATCAGCAGCAGGGATTGTTCATTTACAGGGAAACTGTGTGCAGAGCACTGTCCAAGGTTCAAAGAAAACACATTACAGAAACACAAGGAAAGCTAATTCCTCGTGGTCTTTCCCTTTCAGATCAGTATCAGGTGTGAAAAGCAGGCCCAGCACGTAACTGCCCCCAAGCAGAAGCTATGCCTATGCCATTTGAAGACTTTCCTGCCCCATCCCCTCATTTCTGCAGAGGGCATTTTTCACACTGGGCTCACACCAGTGCCTGGAGGCTGAGCCTTACTCCGAGCTTTCCCCAGGGGACCTTGCTAAGGACACGGATTTCCACCTGGCACCCAGGTGAACGGTCTCTGGGACACGAGAGCCAAGGATCCCCGGAGGTGCTGGGTCGAAGCAGAGAGGGAGCTTCAAAAGGCATAGGGCAACAGCTGGCAACAGCAACATCACCAGAGAGCCCATCCCACCTCCAACTGGGACCTCTAACTCTGTGTTCATCTTGTTCTTCAAACGACAGCCTTGACCAGCTCCAAGGCTGGAGCACACAGGGCTGTGTCCTGCACATGCTCCATGTAACACTGCATCAACACAGGTGGAACAAAGACTTCCCTCAAGATACACCTCAATCAATCCCATCATGGCCAACAACAGTGAGCCTATGAGAAACGACTGCTCACCATAAAATGCAAAGTGTTTTATTGGGACAAATTCAGGAAGCAAAGGATTAACACGGCCGGGTGCATCCTTGAGCAAATGCACACCAAAATATAAAGTGTAATACATTTTATACAATTTTTCACACAGAGGGCGGTCCTCAGCTTGTGATAAAAAAAAAAAAAAAGAAAAACTTTCTAAAAGCATTCCTAACTTTCCTTATCTCTAAACAGAAAGTTACATTTCAATGTCAATGGTTGATATAGGGCTCGAATTTTATTTCCTCTTGTCAAATAGGTGTCTGGTAAGCATCTTCTTAAACAAAGGTCTTTAGAGTAAATGTATGTTTCTCTAAACACTCTTATCCCTAACTACTCATCATAAATTCTCAACACACATAATCTAACTTAATAAAATATTTATTTAACTACTTTTTAACAAGCCTGTTGCAGTTATTTGCTACTTACTAATGTGCCCATGGAACCTATTTTAAATATTAACCATCCAGGCACTTACCACTTCCCTTTATATTGTAATGGGATGCATATTTATAAACATGTCTGCAGGAATCAATCCATCACTTGACTAAAAATATTCAATGGTTGAGAGCTAAAAACTCACCTCCATACATTGTCATAGCTG
Source organism: Calyptomena viridis (assembly GCA_013390005.1). NCBI lineage: Eukaryota > Metazoa > Chordata > Aves > Passeriformes > Eurylaimidae > Calyptomena > Calyptomena viridis. The sequence continues at coordinate 254,123 of WEIV01010462.1, read as the reverse complement.
AGTTTGGATGAGGTTCTGCAAGCCTGGTCAGGATCATGCATAGAAATTACACATTAGATGAATATTTCCAGTTCCAGTTACCATCAAGGTTGTAAGTATGATACATAGTGGCACAAGAGTGACGAGACTGAAAGACGCCAAAGGTCAAAAACACAGAGGTATGTCTCCAAGGATTAGCAATGGACTTGCATCCACATCTTTTACTTCCTGCTGTCCAAGCTCCTCTCAGCCAGCACTGACCAACAGTGACTCTGATGAGAGCTCTCCAGCATATGTGAACCAGCTGATGATGGTCATGAACCACTAACAAATTACTCTAATTATCCTCTTTGCTGGAAGCCTCATCGACATAACAACAGACAGGAGAGAGCAAAGTACAAAGAGAGTTGCATGGCTGCCCTGCTGTACTTTCTCTGTTTAACCAGAGCTCGTCCTCGTTGCCCACCTGATGACCTCCATAAGCACCAAATTCACCAGGACAAAAGGCAGCCAGGAACACCAGCACAGGAAACTCCAGAGGTATGAGGCAAGGGTAGCTGACATAACACACAAGGCCAATCTCAGAGAGACCCATTGACTTTACTGGGAAACATCACAAAACCTCCCCAGAGGTTCCTTCCATTCACCTATGGAGCTTTGGCGGCAGGGAAGCAAGACTGGGAAGCCAGGCTGAGGAGAGCAGTACGCTGTGGGGCTTTGCCGGACAAACACCCACCTGAGCTACATACTCGCCCCAGCTCCAATGACAGTGGGTCTCCACAGGTGCAAAGGTAGCACCCGTGAGCCAGGACAGCCACAGCCTGATGGAAGAGCACAATCTACAGCCCTGCTCACCTCCACTCTCTGTTTTCAGATCATTTCCCCGCCTCCAACACCCTCCAGCCCTTTCGTGCCACTGCTGTCAGGTCGGACACACGGTGCACAGCTCGGCAGGACCGCGCTCGCTCCGGGCGGCTGCGGGTACCGCTCACGGCCACGGGTGCCTCTCCCCGCCGCCCGCAGCGGGGGCGGT
>WEIV01010462.1:234298-253072 GCA_013390005.1 Calyptomena viridis | reverse complement strand
CGGCCCTGCCCACCCGCTCCACCGCCTCCCACCGCAGGTGCCAGTCGGGGTCCCCGCACCGCCACCGGGCACGGCGGCTGCGGGAGGGGACCCCCGGCTGCCTCCGGGCTGGTAGGGCTGAGGCAGCGCCCGGGGAGAGGAGCGGAGCGGCCGAGCAGCCGCAGGGACGCAGCATCCGCACCCTGTCGCTTCCCTCATCTTTAACACATTCATTGTAGCGGAGAAATCAATTCCTCGCGGCAGCGATCGCCCGCTCCGGGCGAGGCCAATCCGCCCCGGACAGTCCCCGCCGCCACGGGAACATATTCCGCAGCTGAGCTCCCAGGAGCAGCACCCGATCCCGATCCGAGCCTCCCTCCGCAGCTCGGGGACCAGCAAAGTCCCCCCACTTCCCAGCCCCAGCGCCCCGAGGCCAAGTAGAGGGGCGAGGGCACTCTCCCTCTGCTCCCTGCCCGGGAAATGAGGGATCCCGACCAGCTCTCGGAGGTAGCGAAGGGCTGTGGAGGGGCACGGCCCTGCTCCAGTAGCAGTGACCTCATCCCCGGGGGCTGCAGCCTCGGCTGGCCTTGGCTGAGTCCCTCCGGCCGTGGTCTTCCAGCTGCCACTGAGGGCACACGACACGCTGCTCCACCATCCCAAGGGAAGCTCCCAGGGCCCCATCTGTACCACCAGAGTGGATCCACTGATCCCAGTGGATGGGGCAAGCAGGACAGAAGACGTGATGTCAACAAAAGTGCGGTTTCTGATTAATGAATTTTCAAAACACAAGCAATACTATATGAAAGCTTCAGGGTTCCCTTTTCCAGCATCACTGGATGTTCCACACCTGTCCATCTTCCTGATGGAACTGCAGTCGCGACCACAGTCTGCAACCTGTGTCCCGCTCTAGAGAACACCTTCCCTTATCCCAGAAGAGCTGTCCTCTCCTCAGGTGCTGTACTCTACAAATGAGCTTATGTCCAAATGTAGTATGGACAAGAACAGCCAAACCACACGTCTTCTGTCTCTAAGCAATTCTTTAGTCAAAATACAGATAATTTAAAAGTGCTGAGGCTGAACTAGACAATAGCAATAAAAGTAGTCTGATAGTGGCCTACATGTCTCATATTTGTTAACACACCTTCTATTACATCCTTGGTTACTGAATTACTTTCATGCAGGCAGCTGTGTTTGCCAAAGGCAAGGACCAACAAGTCTGATTAACTTAAATAGGCAGTAGCTTAAAAAAACCAAAACAAAACAGTAAATCCTTTATCTGTACACAGTCTTGCTTAATTTTAATTCCAAGTTTGCCTTAAAACCTACATAGTAATTAAACCAGACTCAGCTGATATGATACTCTTGAACCACTCACAGAGCATTCCTGCAATGGATATGCATCCAGTTAACAAACCGCTACATTGATCTGGTTCAGAAAAAATCCAAACCCTGTGTTTACTACTGGCAGTCAGTAAGTAGCTGGATGCAAATGGTGCCTCTGGCCCTCACCAAGCCCCCAAGTTAACCATGCTCCAAGGGATGGGTTATGTCATGCCATGACTTGGCTGACGTGAAGAACAAGACAGGTGCCCAGGAGCAGTGGGACACACGAGCCACAGGAGCCAGCATGTCCTTGAGCCTCGGGGTGGGCTGGGCTTTCTGTGAACTTGTAAGAGAAAATGTGTTTGTATATACTCGAAACCTGGACTGAAATGCTTGCCCAGTCATCCTACACACTGCAACTACAACAGCACTGCATATAACAGACACACAGCTCTTGCCAGGGAACACCCCGACAGGGAAAACAAGCACAAGCAAGTACTCAGATACAACTGGATACTGAAGAGGGGCCTCCTGGCTGGGCAAGGTACTGTATGTTACCTGGGCATTGCATTAGCAACAGTAGAACAATCAGAAGGGGAAAAAAAAAGAGAGAGAAAAGAGCTCAGCATGGCTGACTTCAGAGGAAAACTTGGAAAAATAAACCCTCTGAAAACTTCCTTTATGGAGAGCAGATAATCAGACGCAGCAGCCAAGCCTGTCTCCGAACTCCTCACTCCCTCAGGGGCTGGGACAAGCAGAGCACTCATCAAATTACAGAGAAGTCATCCTAAACCTTCACTATCAAGTGACAGAAGATGCACCGAAAAAAAAAAAAAAAAGCTGTGCAGAAGGGGACAGGGAAGAAAAGCCTCCACAGCATCCTCCAGCCAGCACCTGCCTGGTGGCTGGGCTCTGGGGCTCAGGAGAGGCTGCAGCTCTCAGGGCAGGGCTGGCCGGGTGCCCGTGGCTCTCAGCCGCGCTGAGGAGCTCGGCATCGCCTCAGCGACAGCCGCATTCCCCGGCGGCTCCCGTGTGCCACCATGCCAGCCCAGCAGAAAAAGCTGATCTTTTGCATAGCCGGGGTGCTGAGCTTCGCCTGCGCGCTGGGGACAGCGGCGGCCATCGGCACCCAGATGTGGGTGAGGGGGACGATCCTCTGCACGACGGGAGCGCTGCTCGTCAATGCCAGCGGCCCGGAGCTGCACAAATTCATCGGCGAGATCCAGTACGGGCTCTTCTCCGGGCAGCGTGTGCGGCAGTGCGGTCTCGGGGGGAGACCCTTCCAGTTCTCATGTGAGTACCGATGGCGTTTGAGTTATTTACACCACAATGCTGACAGCTGGAGAGGTGGGAGAGGGCTCCCCGCACGGCCCCTCGCTCGGACACCGAACCCAGCAACACGGGATGTGCTAAAGCAATGCTGCCCTTACAGGGCTGTGGTCCTCAGGTTCAATTAACTTATTTTCTGATACTGGTAAAGCCTGGCTAATATCTTCAAGAATCTACAGTGCAGTTGCACAGATACTCACGTTTCAATTAACACATAACGCAATCAACCCATACTATTACTTTTTTTAAAAAAAGGAGGTTTTGGGTTTTAATTTACCTTTGCCATTTTTCTGTATGCATGTCAACATTACACCCTCTGTGCTGTCAAGAAGAATGAACTAAACCAGCAGGAATCTAATGAAAGAGCTGAGGCACTGACTGCTGTTGAGAAACAAAGCAGCCCAAAAGTTCTCAATCTGTGGCACTAATTGGAAGAGCTGGGGCACTGGCTGGGGAAGCTGGCTGACTTGGTACCTGACACAGAATGTCATTGAAGTATTAGTAATGGCTTGCTTTACATTCATAACCTATTTGTCTTCAAGGATAAGAAGATCAGTAAAATGATCAGGTGAGACATTTGTATCCAGCAGCACATGGAACAGTCAGTAACAGCCAGTTCCTGTGTGTACAACGCATCACCCAAAGTTACTACAGCACACAGTTTAGAAGCCTTCTGCTACACCACCACTGGCAAATTACTCACCCCAGTAATTGAATGCAAGGGAACACTACCAGGTTAGGCACCCGAAATCATTTTCTACATAACGTTTTCCCAAAGTAGCAGACCAACTTAATATTCTATTAAGACTTGCTGTTTCTAAATTCCATCACTATTCTGTTTACACAGACAAAGTTCCCCCTCAATCACTTTGTGTGCCATCACAGTGTGCATGCATTGCACCTCCAGTGAATTTTCAGAGGTTTACACAATCTCAAGGGATCGGGAGACTTGTGACCCAGGGCTGGCCCAGCCACCAGCAGCACTGGGGCTGACACTCATCGGGGCTCAGTCAGTGACAGCTGGATGGGGACAAGCTACAGCTGAGGCAGGAGCCTTCACCTCAGAGAGCACTTAGTACAATAGGCTGATCCCACTCCCTGGGGCTGCAACAGCCCCCTCCCATCACTTCAATGCCTCAGGAGCTCACCAGGAACATCCAGAAAGTAGCACAAATGTATATAATACACAGCCAAGCTTAATGCACTCACTGCACCTTTAGTATGTCTGAGGAGAACAAGCACAGAAAATAGGCTAAATTATTTAGTTCTATGCTTGTTCCCATTAAATGCTCCCCTCTGACCACTACCTCTCTTTTAATTGGAATATGAATTCACTCTGCCAGCAAACCCAGCTCAGCTGGGGAAATCTTCTGCTCCATTTGCTCCTGTTCATTCCAATCAGTTTATGGGTCAGCAGTTCATTTTCTAAAGGTTGCTGCCATGCACACCACACATGGGTTCATTCAGTACAGTGAAGGAATGTTTTCCTTTCAAGACAACATTGCTCCTGGAATTAATTTTTCCTGACATCACATATAAAATTTTAATGACAAACAGCTATAGACACAGGTGCCAAGGGAAGGACTCAATACCATGCAATAACTTTTCTTATAATAAACAACACAAAATTGTACTATTAAATACACATTTTTCTTGTTTTCCCAAAGCATCAGGTAGTGTCACAGGAACTAATGCTATTCTTTGTAGGAATCCTGCACAGGGAGGTACTGGAAGGCACTCCAAGGTCTTCCCAGAACCTTCTCCAGGCTGAACACCCCCAGCTCTCCCAGTCTGTCTCCAGAGGAGAGGGGCTCCAGCCCTTGGAGCATCTCTGTGGCCTCCTCTGGACTTACTCCAGCAGCACCACAGGCAGTTCTGCAGATGGGGTCTCACCAGAATAGAGCAGAGGGTAGAATCCCCCCCTCACCTGCTGCTCATGCTGAGGATGAGCCCAGGATACAGGGGATTTCTCCCACACATGGCTGAAGTATGTGGAGTTTCTCATCCACCAATATCCCCAAGTCCTTCTCCTTAAGGCTGCTCTCAATCCATTCCCCACCCAGCCTGTGTTTGTGCTAGAATTGCCCCAACCCACAAACAGGACCTTGCACTTAGCTCTGCTGAACTTCATCAGTTTTGCAGACATTGCTTTCATTAATTTCCCTTTCATTTAGTTGGGGAGATAAATGAACTCAATGCCCTGTTACCCGCTGCTCCGTATTCCTGCATGGAGCTGCAGAGCAGTTTGCTGGTAAAGTCTTTACAAGGACAAGTAATTAGCACGAGGCTGCTTTACTCTCTGCACATTTCAGCCGCAGTGAGGCAGCACCGAGGCATTATTACCCCACTTTAATGGTGCCCCTGTGGATCAGGAGCAGTGAAGTGTATTTCACTGTTCCTTCCAAAATACCTACTACTGCCAAACAAACAAGAGTGATTAAAAATCATTCTCATGCCATCTGACTCACTATCCTCCTGTGCCCTAGCCAAGCAGGATCACAGTTTGAAATAGTAGCTAAAAGCTGCACAAAAATATTTAAAATAAATTATTCCTGAATTTGTGCATTCATAACCATGGAAAAAAATCATTTCCAATGTCACATCTTCCCCTGGGACATCATAAGCATAAGTGAAAACAAAGTCCATTTCTGGATTTATTTATCCCTCACTCTCAAAGAGGAGTGGATGGCCAAGACTTCAGCCAGTGGAGATCACCCTGTAAACCAGGTCCAAGAGCCCTACAGGCCACCTCACAGACCTCTGTCCACAGACACAAGTTCCCACTCCTTTTCCCCAAAATACACTGTTCATATTAAGGATCAAATACCACTCTCAGGAAGGGGAGGAGAGGCTTTCCCTGAAGCTGGTCTTTCTCTCCTGGCCAGTCATGAAACTTCCGAGTTTCATGTAATATTTCTATCTCAAAATAGTCATGAAAACCCATTTCTAGTTAATAAGTTCTTTAGCTGCATTTAGAAGAGCAGGATTAAAACAACTATCACAGAACAGCAGGAACCCTCATCCTGATTTCAGAGACAACTCTGCCTAATGTGTATAGTAATGTTTTGGTTTTTCTGTTTTCAGTTTTTCCAGATTTGCTCAAAATTATCCCTGCAAGTATCCATGTTAGTGTCATTCTCTTCTGTACAGTACTGATCATCTTTGCTCTGGTGGGAGCAGGATTCTTCATGTTCAATGCTTTTGGCAGCCCCTATGAAACACTGCATGGCCCTGTTGGGTTATACCTCTGGAGCTTCATTGCCTGTGAGTATCACCAGCTGCATCCTGCTGGGCCAACAACATCCCAAGTTCACTGCTCACAATGACTCATTTATCAGCATAGGAGGGTGTGTTGAGGACTGTGGCTACATCAACTCTAAACTAGCAAAATCAAGCCTGGCAGGAAGGCAGGTGACTCCACTGTGTCAAATCATGTGTTTTCCAAATTGGAGTTAAGAGATAAAATGGGGGAATCCCCCACAAGGGCAGGATGGGAACAGGCAAGCAGCTGCAGAAAGCAGTGGCAGAAGGGCCCACAAGCCCCAGGGACCCAGAGCTGGTGTTGTATCATCAAAACCCAACTCACAGCCATAACCAGGAAGCAGAGTAAAAAACAACTGAAATATGTCTGTGGTGCATCTCCCACAACAGGAGGGTTCCAGACAATGTAAGTGAGGTCACCACTTAGAGTAACATGCCCTTCCCAAAGACAAAAGAGAAGAAGAGGCAGGCAGCAGCTCGCTGGGAGGGCAGTCTCTGAAAACCATGGCCATCAGGGATGATGAAACGTCCCCCCATCCCTCTGCAACACAGGGAGGGTAACAGCCACCCTCCAGACTGCTGGCTTGGCTGACAAGCAGGTTTACCCTCACTTTATAAGGTATTATATGTTGCAATCATGATTTAATGAAGAACTTTGGTACATACTTATCTTTAGATAGGCAGACATCTCCGTTATGCTCAGTAGGACAATGAGCAGCTTAAGGCTGAACACGACCACAGATGATTTGCTGGCTCAGAGCACTAAAGCAGCCATGTTGAATGTTGCTGGTCCTGAGCCAAATTCAACTAGAAAAGCTTACCAATTTCAATAACCATTGGCTTGGATTTCAAAAACAATTCCTGCTAAAGCTAAGTTATAGTGACCATAAGAACACTCTCCATGTGGTATTTAGCATACATTACATGTGGCGTGGCTGAGGGATTGCCAAGGTGACAAGCATGTCCCCCTACCTTTCAGGTTCCTGTGGTTGCCTTATCATGATTCTCTTCTCCTCGGAGGTGAAGATCCACCACCTTTCAGAGAAGATTGCTAATTTTAAAGAGGGAACCTTTACATTCAAGACTCACACTGAACAGTTTGCAAATTCCTTCTGGACCATCCTGGTTTGCTCTCTAGTGCATTTCCTCAATGCCCTGTTAATCCGATTTGCTGGGTTTGAATTTCCCTTCGCAAAATCAAAAGATTCAGGGACACTCACAGGAGCAGTTGACCTGATGTATTAGAATTACAGGATTTAACAACATTTCAAGCAAAGATATTTGTCACTACTTCATCAACAACCACCAGATGTACCAACTTGTAAACAATTACCTCTGAAGAAAGTAAAACAAGAAAGATTTGAAATAAGCATCAATATGGTGTATGCAGTGAAAAGAAGATATGCTGAGTGGTAATGTCCGGATGAAAATGCCCTCTTTCTTGGAGTAAGGCCTCATTAGGACACTTGCCTTCTTTCCTGTAAACTATTTGAAAATTAGCTGGTATGAAGAAAACTAGAAATCTCAGTAGCATTGCATAGGATCTGGAAAGTCCAATGGATGGGTTGCAGTAGAAATACACACTCACCATCAGCAATTTAGCCCTTCAGCCCTAGTGAAAGTGAGGACACAGCTGTGACCACATCAGGCAATAAGGACACCCAGCAAACTTAAGAGACACCCAGTGAGGGACAGAACACCACATGTGCTCTGCCCCAACACCCCTTGGGCTCCAGCTCACAGGTGCAGTGCTCAGCAGGAACAGGTGCTACAGTGAGTGCTTGAAGGGCAAAACCCAAACACCTGCACCCACCACCAGCAGTTTGACCTGGCATCACATGCACAGCAACAACATTGTTTCTCTCCATAAAGCTTTCTTTTTGGGTTTTAGTTGTAACAAAAAAAACTGTGCTCTGAGCCCAAAGTCCTGAGTGTCCTTGTTTCCCCAGCAGTTGCTGCAGCTCAGTGACAAAGCTGACACAGCTGACAAAGCACAGCAGCACTCAGGGGAGATGCCACACACTCCTGCTCACCCGAGAGAGGCACCTAGGCTTAGTGCTGCCAAACAACATCTCTGCAGTTCACCAGGCAAAGGACATTTCCCAGAGCACAGTGTCGGGAGCAAGCCCAGGCACCGTCACCTTCCATTGCCCCCTCCTAGAGCTCCCAAGAGCCCTGCCCAGAGAGCACTCCTGCAAACTCTCGTTAAACAATAACAATAAACCAAGTCAGAACCTTTGACGACGGGCAGCAATAGCACAACAGATGGGCTCCCACAGCACACTGCAGCTCAGCAGAAATGGAGGAAGGAACATGGTCTGGTGCAGTAAGCCAGACAAACAAACACAGCAGCCCTCACACTCTTAAACATCTCCAAGTCAGTTGAAGTAATCAGACCCTCTCCCAGGGACTGCAGAGCCAACCTAGCTACCAATAAGCAGAGACAGGAGAAAGCACTACCTCTGCAGGATTACATGAGTGCCTTGGAGATGAAATGCTCCCTGCAGGACATGGAAACGGCACTCAGAGCAAACAAAGGGGGACAGCCCCTCCTCTAACCATCTATTTATCGGTGGGGGCTGAACCCAGCTGTGGGTGAGGAGCAATCCCGCCTGGCAGCAGGTGGGGAGCAGTCCCGCCCAGCACTGAGTCCCTCGGGTGCAGGTCAGGCCCAGTTACCACATGATTGAGCCCACTGTGCTTCTGGCTCTACCAGCTCATGAATCTTCATTTACTTTGATGCTGCTTTTTATACTTATACTGTGAATGGCAAAACACTGCTGGGTTTTTGTAAAGGTTTATCAGCTGTGTCCCACTCTCCAAACCCTTTCTCAAGGCAGCTCTGCCCCTGCTTTTCTCTGGATTTGACAATGTGTGTGAGGTCTGCAAGTCACAACAATATCCAGCTTTTTTCATAATTCTCTTCTTAACCATATGCATATCCTTCCTAATGTTAATGTATGTTCTTAATACATAATTTGTATTGCATCTTATGGTATTGTTTTCTACATAGCAAACCCAAACCCATCCCTTTGCCGTGAAGGCAAGAGCAGCCCCAACCTGGGGTCCAGGTGTCCTCACCGGGTCACTGCACACAGAGCTTGGCTCCACTGTCCCCATACACCACCCTGCTCCCAAGTATCAGCACACTGATATTTGCATTCATACACAATTCCTAAGGCAAACAACTTCTTACAAGCAAAATAAAATTATGACAACATCTGTGTGTTTGACCGGCTGAAAGTGACAGAGGCATGCCTGCCCAGCATGAATCCTGGGGGAGATCCAGCACCGACCCTGGGCCCCTGTCATCCATGAAAATGCCCCTACTCCTGTCCCGCTTTGGAAAACACCATCTCTCCTCCTCCATGCTGGAAAATCCTCACACTGCTGCTCTCGGCTCCTGCCCCAGCCCGCAGCCGGTCCCCGAGAGCAGTCCCCGCTGCCGTCAGCCCCCCCGGCTCTCCCGGCATTAAACATTGATGCTGCCGGCACAGCGGGCACAGCAGCGCGGGCTGGGACGGGCTCTCGTGACAATTCAGTCACAGGGGGGCTGCCCGCAAGCCCCGGGTGGCCGGGCCGGGCTGTCAGTGCCTCTCAGTGTGGTGTGTCAGGGAGCAGCCCCAGTGCCGCCATCCCGCAAAATCCCCCGGAGCATCACCCAGTGTGGCGGTGGTGATGGGTGACCGGGAGGTTGAACATGCCACGCCAACAGCGCTGGAGGACATCGCCAGCAGAATCTCTGATCTGAACAAATGGAGAGAAATCTTTAGTTTTCACAGGTAAGATTTTTATTCTACTTCTTTATCATATTTTTAATTCCAGGTGGTTATTTAATATAATTTTTTCAGTTATGTTTTATTACAAAACTTATGTGACAATGACAAAAGGTTCTTGTGTACTCAGTAACACAAAGTGCTACAGCCCTTACTCTTCCTTTGTCCTGGGGTTCTCTTCTGCCTGGATTCCAGTTTCTCCATACGCCAGCAATGCCTCTGTTTTTGTTTTTTTTTTTTAATTTGTACTTTATTTTACCTTTTCAGCTTGGAAATCAACAACAAAACTCATCAGGTAACTGCTTCCTGAAAGGTAACATTTGGTATTTATTTGTCTGGTGGAGTTTGGGTTGTTCCACGAGGTTGGCACACTGAGGAGGTCACACATCCATACCTGCAGCCCAGGTCTCTGTGGAGATTAATTTCTTGAAAATAGACTTTTTTTCAAGTATTCTGAAAGAAAGTCTTCCTGATTTAAATCAAAGGAGCAGAGCAGTCCAACTTTTCTGTCTAAAACTAATGATTCCCATGGTCAGTTTTAGAACACAGGAAAAAGGTAACAAACCAAGACCTCCAAAATGTAAATATTTGGAAAACTTGCTGTGCCTTTAGGTTGGGAGGCACTGAAGGGTATTCCCTGCAATTCAGACAGTGTTACTACCTTCTCCAGTCATGAGCTCCTAGGGATGTGTTGGGAATGTCTGAAAACAGATGGAAGTCAAGGGCACCCATGTGAGTCCAGGGCAGCATGTGTGTCTGCCATCCCCACCCTCAGCCCACAGCCAGGCACAGCGCCCACCCCACCAGGAATACTGGGGGGGTCGTGGGAGCAGCAGCCCTGTGGTGACACACTGTCTGCTCCTCTCCCTGCAGCAAGGCTGGGACAGTGCTGGCAATGGACCACCTGGAGCTGGGGAGTCCCCGGAACTGCAGCCCCCCTCTACTATCCCCCAGCACCTCCTGCTCCCTGTGGGCATGGGCGGCCACCCCCTCTCCCAGGACATGGCAATGGTGAGCTGCCTGCTGAATTAAGAATGAACTGTAATTGAATCTCCTGAAGAGAAAGAGTCTCAGGAGCCTTCCCTGGCATTCCGGTGGCTTGGCGTGTCACTGTCTGCAGGTTGCAGGCTGCTGTCAACTGAACAGGGTATGGAAAGGGGATGGATTATTTATGAGACTCTTGACAAATGTAGCTGCAATACAACCTTAAGGCTGATATGCAATAATTCTCATGAGACAACCCATCAAATGACAAAGGGATATGTTTACCTGCCCTTTGTGACTTCCCTGACAAACAGCCTCAGGACGGGAGGCAGGATCACAGAATCAGAATCCTTTGGGTTGGAAAAGGCCCTTAACACCATCAGTAGGGGATTTCTGCTCCTGTCAAGTGCCCGAGGGTGCTGCTGCCGGGTGCCACTGTCCAGCACTTGAGGGTTCTGCAGGTAGTGGCAGAATGGGCCCCAGCACAGGTCTTCCCCAAAAGGTGCACTGTATGCAAATGTAAATTATTGCACACTGCAACCAAGCTTCATCAGAGCAGCAAAATCCTGAGTGAAGTCCCTGCATTGACCTCAAACATCACCTTTGCTCTGAAGTTGTGAGGCCTGACAGTGTGACAGCGCTCTGGCTGTGGACACATGCAGTACACCTACATCCTGAGACCTCCTGACATTACAGATCCTTTCCCGTACTGGGATGAGGAATCTGACCCAGGCCTTCTCCTTGGCAGGGACTGCAGAAGCTGCTATTTGGGAACACAATCCACCTCTTCACCTGTGAGTGGGCAGCAGCACACTTCAGGTTCCGCCAGCCACACTCCGACCTGGCCTATGCACTGGAGGCAGGAAAGGTAAAGTGTCACACAGCAACTGGCACCATCTCCTTGGTGTCTCAGACATGCACAGGAGATGGCAGCCAGTGCTGGGAGCCTCAGCAGCGCACACACCTGTACCCCCCTCACATGCACCCCGCCCAACTGCCAGGCCAAGCTCTCCTCACTGTGCAGGGTGAAGGGACTCCAGCCACAGCCCCCCCCACAGCTGCCCTCACAGGGGAGCTGTTGGCCCAAAGCTGAAATGGGATGGACAGCCTGGAACCAACAGCTGGCTGCAGGATGGACTGTGATAGCCCTCTGTGATGGCAGGGCTCAGGAGATGCAGCAGGTTGCACAAAGCAGCAGAACTTGCCTGTTTCTTTTCTGAGAATTATACTTACCTAATTCTTCCTACCCCACCCAGAGATCCAACAGGTGAAATCACCTACACTGCCATTTGCTGAAAGAGGGAGGTTTTCTTCTTCCTTGTTTACCATCACAACACTGCAACCAAAAAAAGCAGAAGCCCACGATACTCAAATTGTAAATCCCCTGCAGCAGCACTTGCCTGTTTCTTTTCTGCCTCGGGATCTCTGTCCCTTTGCTGTTAGGCTGGAGAGGAGAAAAAACAAACTGTGGAACTTCCAGGAGCACAGGGTTCATTCCCTGGGGCTGAGCACTGTGAGGGAGGGACGGAGGGAGGGAGAGAGGGCACTCATGGGACCCCTGCTGCTCCCAGCACGTGGCCAGGGCCATCCCACAGCTTCTTCTCCACAAGGGTGTCTTGTTCTCCCACTGGCCAGGTTCTGCTGGGAATGGCACATGCTCATTCAGGCTTCTCAGACAGTGGGGTTTTCTGTCTCTTCCTAGGGGGGAACAAGAGCCATTCTGATGGCCGTACAAGCACACATCATCACATACCTGCTCTTCACCAGAGACACAAAATATACTTACCTGGAAAGGTAAGATGCTGAGCCTTCCCATGGGACACACAGGAACTGTTTCCCTGTGTTATTTGGACTCAAGCAGACCACCTTCTGGGTTCAGCTGAACCAGACGCAGGTTCAAGTGTGCAGCTACAGGTGGGGATTTGCACCAGGAGAGGAGTCTTGGCTGACCCTTAGGCAAGGCTTCTTCCTACCAAATCCTCTGGTTTCAGGATGGTGGCATGTGCTCTCCACCCTCTGGTGCCACGGTCACAGCCCGGTGTTCCCCCTGCCACAGGCTGTGCCAGATCGGGGAGCAGGAGCAGGGACAGGCGCTGGCTGTGGCCATGGCAGAGACCCTGTGGGCAGCAGGAGGAAGCAGCAGAGCTGTTGTCTGTCTCATCACCACAGCAGTCACTGTGTTGCCACCCGGAGGCTACAGAGCAGACACCTTCACAGAGAGAGTGAGTATGCAAATGCTTGCTGCCAATTGGATTTTCCTTAAAGACACCTTTGGCCTGAAATGTAGTATCTCCTAAACCTGTTCCCTTGGTTACAGTGCACCAAAGCGGTAAGTCCCCCAGATCGGGGTCCCACTGCATCCACCCCCTCACAGTGGCTGCCGCTCCCCTTTGCCAAGAGAGGAATCTGATTAATGCAAAGCTGCTCCCCTGACTCCCTGCACAGAGCTGGACCCCAGAGACGGGGAAGGGGCAGAGTGTACCCTTGCATTGTTCTTTCATTTGGCTAAAGGAACCACAGGATTTAAAAGCTTAGCTTTTTTATACAGTTCATGTCTTCTTTACACCACCTTCCCCATGTTTGCACCCAACAGATCCGGCTGTTCGAGTTCTTGGAGAAAGCTGCGGCTCAGGAGTTCATCTCTGACCACATAAACTGCGTAAGTGGGAATATTTGCTCTATCCAAGTTATTTTTTTTTCTCAATTACATCTTATTTCCCATCCAAATTGGAACTTTTGGAGTCAAGTGCCACCATCAGCAGGATGTTATTATATATAGGTGTTAATATACAGCAAGTTCATGGATCTTCCTTTGGGAAGAGATCTTGCTCCCACTAAATCCCTGGGACTTTACCCACTATTCCAGCTCTCTCAGCCTACAAACTCTGGGTAAATGGGACAGCATTTTGCACCTCACTGACACATAAGATGTGATTCCTAGCCGCCTCAAAATCTGGGAAAAAAGTGTACAAAACACGTTTAGCCAATAATTAGAAGTTTCTTTTTATACCTGATCTTATTCAACATAATTATATTATAAAATTTTCCTGGAATAACACCTTACTCATCTGGCTCAACACACTCACCTAAGGCTGTATTGAAGCAGAGGAATTGATTTAATTAAACATGATTTACTGGCCATAATTCCTTCCTTGTGATCCCTTATTTCTTTTTCCAGTTCAAAGGTGAAGGAAGCCATGGAGTGGTCCTATTTTTATACAGTTTGCTTTTCTCCAGGACACTTGAAAGGTATATTTTGCTTTTTAAACATTTTCCTCTAGTTTGGTTACATCTTCTGGAACAGCTTTTACTTTCCTCCCTTTCCTGTCGGTCAGGCAGGGACATGCAGTATCACCTCCAGCACTGGCCTGGCATTACCCATTCTGTGTTTGGCCATACAGGGTCCAAGAGGATTTGGGTGACACAGCTCCGCTGTTGAATGTCAGTTCTGGAAACATCACCTGCACAGAGGTAGGATCAACCACGTTTCCCACATGTAATTTAGGAAAAAATTCTCACTTGTTAATCCAAAGAAAAAAAGCATAGTATTTTGCAAATTTTAATAAAATTCATCTGTAAAAAACAGATGTTTGTCTGTAAAAAACAGACAGTGATGATGATGACAACGACGACAATGATGATGATAATAAGCCACCTGCACCCTGGTGTTTCCCTACTCATGACAAGTGTGACAGAGATGGGAGCAGGACACTCACTCCCTGCAAAGGGTGTTTACTCCAGTCCCCACAATGCAACCACGGGCTGTTTCCCCACAGGCCCTGCTCAGCCTCCTCCTGACAGGTCGGGCAAGTCCTCAGGAGCTCAGTGGTGGCCGGGAGCCGTGGCCCAGCAAGGGGGACACTGAGGCCCGGTGGCAGCGGGGCCCCGTGGGCTTCCTGTGCTGGGAGCGTGTGCCAGTGGAGCGGCAGGTGAGAGCAGGGATGGCCCCAAAGCCAGTGGGACCCACAGCAGACACCCAGGCTTGGGGACAGACCAGGCTCATGGCAAGGCTGTCCCTGCCCAGGTGAGCCCCGGGCTGCGGACACCCCTGCTGCCCGTCTGGCTGTGCAGCATCCTTGGCAGGCACAGCGTGCTCTTCAGCACCGACAGCCAGCTGCTCTCCCACTGGAAAGCTGAGAGAGTCTTCCACCTGTACTTCTACAGTGGGCAGCAGGAGCAGACCCAAACGGCCCATCTGACAATAGGTATGGACCCGGGCTTTCCAAGGGGTGAGGCATGGGTGTCACAGACAACTGTCCTTCCTGTGTTTAATACTCAATACAAAGTTTAAATACACCAGGAAGCAGGATAGTTTCATGATTAATTCCAAATCTATAATAACCCTCTCTCCAACTGTTGTGGTTTCACTCCAGCCAGTAATAAAGCCCCACAGAGTCGCTCGCTCCCCCACCAGTGCAACTGGGGAGAGAATCAGAAGAGTAAAAGCAAGAAAACTCATGGGTTGCAATAAAGGGAATTTAATAGGAAAAGCAAAGGCTGTGCACGCAAGCATAGCAAAACTAGGAACTTCCCATGGGCAGCAGGTATTCAGCCATCTCCAGAAGAGCAAGGACCCATCCAGCATAACAGTTACTTGGGAAGACAAAGTATTTGGAGTATCACTCCAAACACGCCCCCCATCCTCCTTCTTCCCTCCACTTTATGTCCTGAGCATATGTCACATGGTCTGGAATATCCCTTTGGTCAGTTTGTGCCTCCTCCCAACATCCCATGCACCCCCAGTCTCCTTGCCAGCACAGCCTCAATGCTATGAAAGCTCTGCTCAGCAACAAAAACATCTCTATATTATCAACCCTGTGGTCAGCACAGATCCAAAACATAGTCCCACACCAGTCACTGAGAAGAAATTAATTCTACCCAGACAAAACCAGCACACCAACGCAGCAAGGCTGGCATACGGTGGGGTTATTTGCCTGCTTTCAGCAGCTGAAGCGGAAGTCTCTGCTTTCCCGCCCAGCACCAGGTGCCACCACAGCCCCTGTGTTTCCCCACAAGTTTCACCTCCCCCTCCAGGAGGGGTGAACTGCTCTTGTAGCATCACTTGGGTTGTGAACCAGGCTTCGTGCTTGGGGTGCAAGTTTCTTTCTTTGCCACTGTGCA
Organism: Calyptomena viridis; assembly: GCA_013390005.1. NCBI lineage: Eukaryota > Metazoa > Chordata > Aves > Passeriformes > Eurylaimidae > Calyptomena > Calyptomena viridis. Next base: position 237,299 of record WEIV01010462.1, on the reverse strand, counting down.
CCACTTACCTTCCTTGCTGAATGCCTCCCTCTTCCTTGATCTCCTTTCACTGCAGCATTTAAAATGAAGTCAAAACCTTGAAACTAAAGGGTAAATCTGCAAGGAAAGGTGAATTGAGATCCAGCACCATGATACCCAGCATGGCTGCAGATTTTATCTAAGCATCTGCTCAGGAAAGCAACATGCAAACAGCACCATGCAAGGAGCCCAGAGCTGCATTTAGAGTGTCGGAATTTCCCGGGGGGCCCCCATGGTGCGGGGGCAGCATGGTCGACACAGGTCGACAGCCTGGAAGGCCCTGCCAGTGCTCTCTCAGCTCCCTAGGGCAGGGCAGTAGCACATCTGCACCAATACGGCTGCAGAAGCTTCTGCTTTTAACATTCATTGAAACCTTTTTGAAGGGAGTTGGGGTTTTTCAGACTTATTTTTTTAACAGCATTTCCTCTTCAGACACTCATTCACATCACTGGGAAGAAGCTCCAAGTGAAGACCCCTGCAGCTCAGGGAAGAGGTGTCCGGCCCTGGAGATGACAATCAGGACCAAGTGGGCAGGCGCAACCGTCAGATGGAACGGGACATACTCCTTCTTCTGAGGAGTGCACAGGATGGACCCCTGCTCCTGAGGGGTGAGCAGAATGCTGGCATCTCCCATGCACTGCCAACTCCCCCAGTCACTGTGGTATGGAGGGCAAAAAACTCTCCCCAATCAAACAGCCACTGGTGCATTGAGGGGACACCCTGTTCACAAGGCATCACACCCACTGCGAAAACATGTGCCAGTGAGGAACAGTCACCAGCAATGCTACCCCACCACACACCTTTTCCAGGTGATAGGATGCAAGTTCTCCTGCTTCCCACAATAGCTGGCAGGAAAAGGACAGGCACAGGCTGCCAAGGGCAGTGGTGCAGTCCCCATCCCTGTAGGGATTTAAAAGCCATGTAGATGTGGCACCTGGGGACATAGTTTAGTGGTGGCCTTGGCCGTGCTGGGGGAACGGTTGGACTCGATAGGTGTTAGAGGGCTTTTCCAACCCAAACCATTTTTCGAGTCTGTGATTCAGTGATTCTACTGCCACATGCAAATCCTGGCACCCTGCATCAGCCCGGCAAGCATGGGCAGGGCACATCACTTCTCACTCACAGTAACCACTGTCCATTTCCTTTTTCATTATCATCACTCAGAAGACCTATTAGTCATGCCCTTAGTGTGTTGCTAATGACAACTGTACTGAGAACAATAAACCTTCTGCAAGCAATCCAGAAGCTTGATTCAAATGAATTGAATTTTACAATAAAAAAAATAAGTGGTGACATCCAGCCTGAGATTCCGCCAGGCCAGAAGGAGGAGCTGCCAGTTACGGCTGATGTGGGATCTGCACTTGTCATTGCCCCTTTCTTCAGTTTCAGGGCATCCCTGAGCATGTGGCCTCCCAGTTGCAGAGCTGTGGCTCAGCCCAAGTGCTGTGGTCCCCCAGCACCTGCAGCCCCAGTGACAGCAGGAGAGGGGCCCCAGGGCTGCTGAGGCGGCACCAGCCCATCACCCTTCTGTGACCACACCGGCAACTCCAGCCACTGGCACCGGCTGGAGACCAGTGAGTCAGCAACAGAGTCCCCACCACTTTGGCCATACCATAGCCCTCAGACCCCAGTCTCCCACACTGGCCCTGCTCCCCATCCCCCTCAAAAACCCAGTATGATTGTGAAAGACAGAAAAAGGAAGAGAAACCCAGCTAAATCTGGCTAAACTCAGCTGCACTGGCTGTGGGAGCACACGCCCTCACCACCTCCCTCGGGCTTCCATTCTGCTGCCCCCACATCTTCACATCCTTTTATAACCTTCTTGTTGCTCAGGGCTACATTTCAGCTGCTCCTTTCCCTCCATCAGAGCTGAACCCTCACTCATTCCAGCCAGGTCATATCATGCTTAGTGATGCTTTACGAATTAGCAGCAATAGACACAGTCTGGGTATTAGTCAAATTTCTCTGAAAACTCCCCCAGCTCTGGCACCTTGTGACAACAGCTACAGACTTTCACTTCTACTCTGAAAATTGTCTGCCAAAGACACGTAAACCTTGCAAACCCCTCACACATCCCACAGATGCTCAGCGGTGCTGTCGTGCCCTGAAATATTTGAGGATATCGGAGCTACACAGCCAGCAATGCACAAATGAAACTTATGCCATGTTTTGGCACCTTTCATGAGTCAATTTCATGGAGAAAACAAGTACCAGAGCCTCTGGCAGCGAGGGCCCTCTCCCGCATGGACCTGCTCAGGGGTAACACCACTTCTGTGGGTATCTCAGAACAAAGTATTGCTGATTCACAGACAAGAACCCTCAGAGCCAAATTGCAAGGAGAACTCTAGAGAAAATAATATTGGAAGTGTTCAAGGTCAGGTTGGACAGGGCTTGGAGCAACCTGGTCTAGTGGAAGAAGTCTTCCTTCTAGATCCAGGGTGGAACTGGATGAGCTTTAAGGTTCCTCCCAACCAAAACTATTCTGTGATTCTGTGATTCCTGGAGGGATTTAACAGACATACAGATGTAGTGCCGATGACATCTGTTAATGATGGCCTTGGCAATGCTGAGTAAATGGTTTGACTCGATGATCTTAAAGGTTTTTTCCCAATCTAAATGATTCTGTGGTTCCATCGTTCTGTGATTTGCTTCAGTGTTGTTTGAAATACCGGGGGTTTTCCCAAAATTTGTTTTTGTTTTTTTAAATCTGGGGAATGAAACCAGTCCTGCTTCTTCCCTTGTCTGGTTCCCACGCGTAAAAGCTGAGCTAAGAAAACACGTCATTCTGCAGAATACTTCAAATTAGCCCCAAACATCTTTTATCGTTATTTTCACAGTCCCGAGGGGGGGCACAGCCCCGGTCGGGGCGGGCAGTTCCCGGTGCGCGGGCACAACCCCACTCCCTGCGGACGGTCCCACTCCGACCCTTCCCGCGGTCCCGCCATCGCCCGCGCGGGGCACGCCGGGAGCGGGGCGGGGGCCA
>WEIV01010462.1:215004-228520 GCA_013390005.1 Calyptomena viridis | reverse complement strand
GAGGAGCGGGGCATGGACGGGCCGGGCGGGGTAGCAGAGCCAGGCGGAGGGGCCGGAGAGCCCCTGCGGCTCCGACCCCATAAGAAGGACGCGGGTGGGACGGCCGAGCCGCTGTGCGGGGCCCCCCCGGCCGTGCTCCAGCCGCTCCCCGCGGGCCTGCCCACCCTCCTGGCCTACAGAAGCGAGTCCTCAAGAGCACCCCCGCACCACGAGGTCAGTCGGGGCTGGGCGCTCCCGCTGCTTCATTCCCACGGTTCCATGTACCGTGGAACCAACGCCCTTTGCCGAGTCGGCGCAGGAGCTCCTTCGTGACAGGGTTTTGCTTCTGCGAGGCTGTTGGAACGGCGGTGGTTGTGCACACCTGAGCACCAAATGGCTGCACAGCCTCTCCCCACCGCTGCATCCTCTGTTGAGAATTTTCCAGCAGCAGGTTTCGGCCTCTGGCTGAACCAGATAACAAATGTAGATAAATACGTACAGTAACAGAATACAAGCAGTGTTGAGTTCCCCATACCTTAGCAGAGTAAAGTCATCAAAGAGTTAATCCGAGGCACGAGATGGGGGAGCAAGGGAATTTTGTTCAAGATATCCAGTACCCAACCTCAAAAAACAGCCACCCTGGTTTGCACTTGGTCAAGTGTGACCAGCTCTGTGTGACTGTGGTTCCTCAGAAACTCCCTCGCACTGCAGCCATCAGGAGCTTTTTCTCTCCAAAGCCCACACGATGTGTTTGGAAGGGTTAATGCACCCAAGAGATTTTGCTCTCAGCTTTTCTGTGAAGGAATAAGGCTCATAAATACCAGTCATTCCCTTTCTTTGGGAGCATTTATTGATTTATTTATCACAGATCTGCTTTTCTGTTTGCTGGTTTCCTGAACTTACTGGTTTGAGTTAAATCGTTCCAAGATATCCCAGACACAGATCTGTTGTAACCATCCTTGGGTGCATTTTGAGCAGAGCCCTTTTTCCTCATGCTAACAGGAGGACTTGGGGGCTGGTACCCCCCTGTCCCCGCTCTCCCCTGCAGGCAGAGGAGGACACTGAGCCGAAGTGTGAGTACTGCAGCAGCCTGCTGAGGCCGTTCCCTTTCCCTGAAGATGTCCCTTTCTCCGAGGACAAGGAATATGTAAGCTGGGGGAGGAACGAGCAGAGGTTTGGTGTGGAATGGCTGCACTCACAACTCTGCTTTCCCACCTTTCAGAGATTCTGCTGTGAGCGCTACAGAGATCTCTATGAGTTCATCGTGAAGGAAAGAAAGAGGCTCGAGGATGCCCACAGCTTTCCCAGAGCTGTTGGCATCCACGAATACCACGGCTCTGAAGCAAAGGAGCAAGAGAACCAGAGGTACTGGGAGGACTGGGGATCAGGTCTATGTAAGGAACAATTGTCACCTTCAAAGGAAAAGGAGAGTTAAGAAACTGCAGAGGGAGGGAATGAAAGAAGAAAAACCTTTGTTTTGGGCACCACAAGTTCAGATTTTTTCTAGTCCCTCCTGGCTCCTCTGTCGCCAGACTGCACAAGGAGGTGGCAAGGTACATGCTGAGTGAAGTGTTAATTCCAGTGTTGACAGATTAAACATCTAGAGACAGACAGACCCAAAAACACAAATGCAGCTCTGGGAAGGCACAGTGTTTGGATGTAGCTTTTAGCTCAGGCACTGAAACAAAACTGGAGTTTGTATTTCTGTTTTGCTCTGTAAACTGTGATGTGTTTGGATTCCAGTTTCCAGAATCACAAGAACTCTGCAAGTTCTCAGCCCAAAGCTTTTGCAAGTGTCTTAAACCTCCAGCACAAGCTCATGGAAAAGTAAACCAGTACATCTGGAAGTAAACTGTTGGTTTCCTTGAAGATCCTTCCCAGTCTGAGGGTGTGAGTGCCTCCTACTATGTACAGAGCACACGTCAAACCACTGTCACACTGTCAGATTTACAGAAAGCTACACAAGAATAGTGAAAATATTCCTGGAGATGAGCTGTTTTCTTGTTCCTGTGGTCAGCTTTCCTCTTTCACATAAAGTCTTGATCCAAACCCCATTACAAAATTCAGCTCTTCTGCTAGCAGAGCTGATGCCACTGCAATGGCAGAGTCTGTTCACTGGAATCTGTGTGGGAGCAATTCTTTTCTGCTGAGATATGAGTATTTTGGTGATACTCTGCTGCCTCTAACTTGCAAAAGGAAAACAAATTCATAAAGTTGTGTTCCTAAGGTGGGAATATCCAGTACTTCCAGCTTTCCAAACAGGAGGCATGAGATATCTATCAGGAACACTTCTGTTTTCCAGGCAGCAGGAGGGACAACTGTTCAGAGGGTCATCTGTCCTGCCTTTAGAGCCGAGTGCCACTGAAGGTGAGTTGGCATTTCCTTATGGATTTATTTGTCCATTTATCACAACAATGCATTCAGTGGAATTGCTGGTCTCTAACGGAACAGCAGAATTTTATACAGTGACATGTTCGTTCATTGTCAGATGTGCAATCCCATTAAATTAGATACAGATCCAGCTATATTAAATCATCCCTCATGGGAGCATACAAAAGCATGCACATCCCCCTTGCACCGAGAGACTGTCCTTGCCATGACTTTCAGGATTTATATGTGACATTTCCAGCTGAGATGCTGAGAACCTGACCTGAGAAAAGGACAAGTTGGCAAGCCAAGCCCTTGGGAGGTAGGAACAACCAGAATGAGGGTGATCCACATTTTGCCTGATCAGGTATTCTTAGCCCAGGATATAGGTAACTGAGCAGCCTTTGTGTCTAGCTCTAAAACCAGAGTTCTGACTAAGAACAGGTGAACCAGGTTTACAATATGGGCATGTTTTCTCAGGGAATGGCAGGGTACTGAGATTGCTGCAGCACCAGGGATCTCAGATTGTTAGTTCCAGTATATGGAGCCAAATGCTATCCCAAAAAAATCTTTACACAGATGTATGTATACACAAAACTGAAAAACTGACATCTTTTATCATAATCCTGTTCTCTGGAACACTTTGGGCTGCCCTTGTTAGAAAACACCTCGAGACAGACTCCCAGAATAGTGTTTCAACCAGGAATTCCCACTTTCCCAGTTACAGCAGAGGTGTTGGGCAGCCCCACAGTGGGCACTGCCAGCCCTCCCTGCTGCACACAAACCCTCCCCTGTGCTCTCCAGGTTTGCACAAAGCTGGAACTGTTTCCTACGGGCTTTCCCAGGAGCCCACACTGCCCAATGGCGGGACACTGGTGTCTGCTGAGCCCACATTGCCCGTTGGTGGGACACTGGAACCTCCTGAGCCCACAGTGCCCGATGGTGGGACACTGGAACCTCCTGAGCCCACATTGCCCGATGGTGGGACACTGGAACCTCCTGAGCCCACATTGCCCGATGGTGGGACACTGGAACCTCCTGAGCCCACATTGCCCGATGGTGGGACGCTAATGCCTGCTGAAAGTGCAACCAAGCCTGAGGAGGAACCAGAGCTTGAGCCCAAGCCTGAGAAAGAACACAAGAAGCCCAAGCCCGAAGAGGAGTCTGAGCTCAGGAAGGAACCTGAGGAGGAGCCTGAGCAGGAGCCTGAGCCCAAGCCTAAGGAGGAGCCCGAGCCTGAGCCCAAGCCTAAGGAGGAGCCCGAGCCCAAGCCCAAGCCTGGGCCTGAGCCCAAGAAGGAGCCCGAGCCCAAGCAAGAGTCCAAGCCCGAGCCTGAGAAAGAAACCAAGGAAGAACCCAAGCCCAAAGTAAAGTCTCAGCTCAAGGAGCCTGAGCAGGAGCCTGAGCCCAAGCCTAAGGAGGAGCCCGAGCCCAAGCCCAAGCCTAAGGAGGAGCCCGAGCCCAAGCCCAAGCCTGGGCCTGAGCCCAAGAAGGAGCCCGAGCCCAAGCAAGAGTCCAAGCCCGAGCCTGAGAAAGAAACCAAGGAAGAACCCAAGCCCAAAGTAAAGTCTCAGCTCAAGGAGCCTGAGCAGGAGCCTGAGCCCAAGGAGGAGCCCAGGCCCAAGCCTGGGCCTGAGCCCAAGAAGGAGCCCAAGCCCGAGCCCAAGAAGGAGCCCAAACCCGAGCCCAAGAAGGAGCCCAAGCCCGAGCCCAAGAAGGAGCCCAAGCCCGAGCCCAAGAAGGAGCCCAAACCCGAGCCCAAGAAGGAGCCCAAGCCCGAGCCCAAGGAGCCCAAGCCTGAGCCCAAGAAGGAGTTCAAGCCCGAGCCTGAGAAGGAACCCAAGCCCAAAGAAGAGTCTGAGCTCAAGGAGACTGAGCCCGAGCCTGAGCCTGAGCCTGAGCTCGAGCCCAAGGAGGAGCCCAGGTCCAAGCATGGGCCTGAGCCCAAGGAGCCTGAGCCCAAGAAGGAGTCTGAGCAGCCTGTGTCCTGCCACCTCACCAGCTGCAGTTTCAGGCCCCTGGGGGAGAAGGCAGGTACCTGCGGCCGATGGCGACGGGTGCACCTTGAATGTGTCTGTGCTCTGAGTGGCCAGAACCTGGCACTGCCCATCTTCATGGGGCAGCTGTACCAGACTGCTCTCATCCGTTTTATCCTTCCAATCTTAGGTGGGGAAGAGTAAATTGGTGCAAAAGTACTACAAACATGGAAGGAAATTTCTTACTGTGCTCCCAGATGGAACCTCACAGTTATTGTATCCTTTATGGGATTCACTTGCCTGCATTAGTCCAGGGCTATAATTGTGTCCCTGTTCATTTTATCATGAACAACCTGGCTCACCACTCCCACTCACTCAGGAGCAGCCACAGCAGTGAAGCCTGGCACTGCTCCTTGGCTGTTTCCCAGAGCAGACAGCAGCTCTGTTGGGTGATGGGCACTCACATCCAACACCCAGCCCAGTGGTCAGACCCACTCCCAAGTTCTGGCCACCTGTGGAAAGGCCCTGCTGACCCTGGGAGCTCCCAAAGTGCTCAGGCCTGTCCTGACCCCAGACACAAACCAGCAGGGTCCCACCTGCACTGAGTGGACGTGTGTATCCCTGCAGGCAGTCCCTTAGAGGAGCATGGACAGTACTGTCCATGGGACACTCTGAGTGACCCCACAACTTCCTTTATTAAAGCCACAACATTTTAAATCACCCATGTTATTTTTCCTTGCTGTGGCTGACTTCTTTCTGACCTGGGGAGGTATGAAAGTGTACCTGAGCTTTGCCACCAAAGCAAAAAGCATTGGCAGTGTCCCAGGTGACACTGGCAGCACACCTTTATCACACTCCTCTGGGTAACACATCAGATTTTATACTCCCAAGTAGTGCCCTGAAGTATTTAGTGTGTAATAGCAGACCAACCAGCAAAGCAGGGGGTTATGAACACCTTACCCAGTGGCAGCTATCCATCTGGAAACCTGGCCATCATTGTTACAGGACAGAGAGACCAGCTGATTTGCACAATACAGGAGGACGAGCCGAGGACCGCCAAAATCCGTGCGCTGTTTCAGTCTGATGGCAGAAGCACGTGCTATTACCCAAACGGAGACGAGTGGTGCGTTCAGCAGCCCTGCTCTTCACTGTGCATTGACATTTCAAAGGCCACAAGGGGTATTTTTAATAGCATCCAGAAATTAACAGACAAATCCAGCAGCTCGTGGGCCCTGCTTCAGGTGCCCCTCAGGGCAGCAAGGCAAGGCAACCCCAGCTGTGCCTTGAGAGGTGGGGGACAGACCCCTTCCCTGCTGTGCCTCTGTCCTGTCCCTTGGGGGAACAAGGGACGCTCTGCTATGGGAACTGCAGGGTTCAGAGCTTCCATTTCCTTCTCTTTTAGGATAAACATGAGCATCCAGGGAGGGCAGTATTTGGACCAAGCAGGCAGCAGGGTGAGAAGATGGGCATGGCCAAACATGTCACGAGAACCCCATGTCCCGCTAAGCCCCATCTTCATCTCCCTGAACCGGCATGTGGGGGTCAGGATCCTGGCCCAGGACAAGATCATCGTCTCCTTCCTTGCCATGGGGCGACAAGCAAAATTCAACATGGGAATCAAAGTGAAGGTATTTCTCCATGCAGAGCTACTCCGCACATCAGGAGGGGGACAGCCAGGGAAGATCTCCTCCATAGGGAAGCCTGCTTATGCCCATGTTGGCCCATGCTCCTGCCCCTAAAAAAGCAAGCAGTGCAGTTTTACCCCTACCAGCCCCAGTTCTCTGCAAGGGGTCACAGTGTAGGAAGCAATTCCAGCAAGGTCCCTGGTGTCCTGGCTGCATCCCCAAGGGTCACTCCAGCTCTGCCACAGGGAGAAGAGCTGTGATCTTAGTGGCCACGGTCCATGGCAGCTCCCTTCCTCCACGGGCTCCTGCCACAGGGGCAGGTTTGTCTGCTGCTAGGGTAAGGAAGCGATGGCTCTGCTGACACATTCCCTCCACTCCTCAGGTCAGTGCTACCAGCCAGCTGCATGCCCCAGCCTGGCTGGGCAAGGATGAGCTCCTGCTGCTTGCCTTCCGGGTGAGGATCCTGCAGCTGTTCAACAGGATGCGGGGATGCATCAACTTTCCTTCCAGTGAGCAGTGGAACAAAATGCAGCCTCCCGCATATCTCGTGACCCAGGCTGCGAAGATCCTGGAGCGCTGTGTTGCCACTGACATAAGCGAAGAGCTGTGCAGCTCCATCACGGCAATAGTAAAGCAGCTCTGACCAGCATGTGTGTGGTCTGAGGCAAAACGCGCCAGAGACGCTCGCTGATGCTGTGGTACCAGCACACACTCAGCAAGGGTTCACCTGCAGCCGTGGCCTGGTGTGGAGCCAAGGGCAGCCCGGGGCTGATTCACACAGCCCCACGGGGGTCTTGCTCAGGGCAGGCGGTACCAGCCCACACTGAGCACACCTCGGCCATGGAGGAACAAGGGGGCTTTGCTCAGGCAGTCACCCTGTGATCCATGCCGGTGCATTGCTCTTGAGCAGCTTCCCTTGTGTCTCCTGACAGGAGCTGGCCCTGGCTGAGCAGTCTTTTCAGCCCCTGGGTGAGGCATAAAGGTAAAAGCACACAGAGCACAACTGAGCCAGGGGCTCAGACAGGTACATGGGCAGGTGTTTGCTCAGGTCACACACACAGGCACCACTCTGCAGCTCCTGACAAGGAGGTGGCACCAGCAGGATGCCCAGGTGTCCCTGACACCAGTGCTGAAGGCAGCTCAGCCAGCTGCTGGTAGGACACAAGGTGGTTCCCCATGTAGAGAGGGACAAATGCCCAGAGAGGACCCAAAGCAATCACCTACACTCGGCCCCAGGGAGAACCAGCTGCAGCCCAGCACAAACTCTGGTTAGAGCACCACAAACACTGAGCCCTCAGCAGACATTTAGAGGCCTCTGGGCTGCACAGGCTGCAGCTGGCAGTGGGGAACCTCCGAGCCCCTGAGAGCTGCCGGAAACCTGGAGTTCACCTGGCCAGCTCCCCCCAGGGTGGCCACAGCTGAGTTGTGGAAGCTGCCCAAAGAACAAGGTCAAGCCCCCTGTGCCCCTCCCAGCACACAGGTCTTGGGTGCTTACACACAACAGACACAAGCTCAGTGACTTTGGAAAGTTGGCATTTTATATGGTTTTTCAATTGCAATTCCAAGAATGTCCATCAGTGACACACAAGGTACTTCACACAGGAAATGGGAACTCTTTATTTCAATTTATGTTCTTGGGTTCTATTCAGGACAGCAAGAAGGCCCAGCTCATCTCTCCAATGGCTCAGGAAGAACCACTGGAGCTGGCCCACATGATTAAAGAGCAGCTGATCTTAATTTTCACTGAAGTCACCAAATGATGTAACTACTCTGCATATAATTTTGCTTATATAATTCAATATATAATGCACTGTTTGACTCTGCCATAGATTTTGAAAAATATACAAACCTGTTTTAACCACATTAGAGAGATCTGATAAACAGCTATCAATTACTCAACAGTTTAGGACAATATCAGACACTCGTATAACTTCATTTTAAACTACAAAAAGAACATAAATTTTTATAAAATACAACAGATTAAACAAACTTTTCCAAGGAAAAATTAGGTATCAACTCAATCTGCCATTGTGTGAAACATGAATATAATATAAAATAAGTTACCATTAGTAATGCCTGCATTGCTGAGCTATGAACTGGTTGAATGAAGTCTTAAAAAAACTATACAGTATTATTGCACTCATGGCTGTGCAGTGTGGGACCGGCCAGCACCAAAACAGGGCTCATTGAGTGTTTGTCCAGGAGGCACAACGTGTCTGCAAGAGAGGCGTCCAGCCTGCGCCAACAGCGGCTGTCTTCAGCGCAGGCCTTCATGGATCTGCACCACGCGGCCCGGGAACCACCACCCAATGCCTGCAGAGAGACACTGCCGTTACCACTAGCAACGCCCCCGAGCTGCACCGGCACACCTGGGCACACCTGCACTGAGCCAGCACATCTGGGGATACCTGGGCACACCTGCACTGAGCCAGCGCACCTAGGCACACCTGGGGCAACCTGCACTGCACCAGCCCCATGAGGGGGAATCATAAGCTATGTGTTTTGAAAGCCACAGGTGACATGGGAACATAGAATTGTTTTCTCATAAAATACCCACTGAATGTGAACCCTCTGTTGCCACCAGCTGTGGAGCATTTGTAGGGGGGCAGGGCAGGAGCTCACAGCATCCTGCTCTCCAGGGTTGTGCTATTCAACTGGGTTACAAGCCAGGGAGACATAAATCCCCTGCGCAAAGGCTGTTCTAAGGCACATAAAGCAGTGTGTTTCTGGTCTCTGCACCACACACCTCCCTGACATCAGGCCTCCTGCACTCAGTAACACACGTTTTCCTGCCCCATGGAATACCAGCTTCCTGCTCTGAGATGGGCAGAACGAGCCACAACCCAAGGCCTCCCATCCAAACAGCCTGTGACACCACCTGCAGCAACTTAATGTCACAGGAGCTGATTCTCTGGGAAAACATTTAACTGAACAAACAAATAAGCCCAATATTCAGTCTCCAACATGCTTGTCACACCTGAGGAAATGCACTGGTGACTGGAGGAGACTTACGAGGAGTTTCAGTGCTGTTCCATGGGGCTATGATCGATGATGGGGCATTGACTCCATGTGCACATTGAGCTTCATCTCGTTATCAAGGATCTGTACAAGCTGTTGCATGGAAGGGAGGTGGCCAGACTCCAGCTTAGACCACACCGGGACATCTAGTGCAGAACACATGGAGGGCAAAAAAGTGCCATTAACACCAGGAGAATCAGTGAACAAACAAGGCTGGTGTAAACATGGAGCTGAGAAGCTCTAGGAAGCTGTATGAGATGGTACTGATTTATAGAGGAAAACATCTGGATGAAGAATGCTTCCAACCTCTGGCTATGCTAAACCCCAGCCCAACCAGGAGAACAGAGTATCTAATGCTTCTGTTTAGAAGTGTATCCTAGGGATGGAGAGGTGCAAAATATCCACTGACATTCCTTTCAACCTGAAAAGTCAGTACTGCTGTCCACTGGTACTGAAAATCTGGGAATAGCAAAGGATTCCTTAGGATTCCAAGGCTACAGCAAACTATAAGACAGGGAAAGCATCTAACTGGAGCTGATCATTTCTTACTTAATGCACATCATCACACACAAAGAACAAACAGAACAGTTACTCCAAGAGACCAAGTGTCTGAGTAAGTTTTTACAGAGCTATTCTAGAATATCTAACATTTGTATAAATGATTTTCATAAGACATCTAAAGATCCAAATGGATGGTAATTTCCACATACCTCATTTCCTGACACCACCCCTCATTCTCTCCACCCCACAGCTTTCATGTGTGTAGATGTGTAACACAAGATTCCCTGAAACAAAGTCTCAGCTCACCATTCAAAGTGATTTCAAAAGCCCCGGTGGACATGCACTGGTTCTCAATCATGTTGCTCAGGAAGAAGACCATCATACAGGCGTACACCTGGAAGGGAACAGAGACCCACACACACCTCAGCCATGTCAGCCACACCTGCTGCTGTTCGTTCTCAGTGAGCACTGGACATTCATGGGTGTCTCTGAACTCATCGTGTTGAGGAACTGCTCAAGCAATGTCCCCACCCACAGACACCTCCATTTCCTCCTTTACATAGACTGTGCACCTTGCCTTTCCCAGACAAGCACCAAACCAGCTCTGAACTCACCTGACTAGCAGCCCTGGTTCAAACCAAGGTACAGGTACTCTCTCCTAGTCCTCCTCCACACACCTCTGGCCCCATCACAGCTGGCTGTGCAGAGGGCATGGCAGAGTGACATGGGGGACACAATCATTCCCACACACTTCCTGTCACTGTCACAGCAACACTCCAGACGACAGAGCCACAGGCCCAGCACAAACGGCACAGCAAGGCAAATCGCAGAGCACACAGCCCTCTGTACACAGAGTACACTGGCCCTCTGAGCTCTTCAGCTAGAATTTTCTCTGTGGAAATTATGGCATCTTCAGCAGTGCAGCTCCTCCCTCATCACCAGCACCTTTGTAACTCCCTCTCCCTACTCACAGGCACATTCACACAGGTCACTGCAACACCACAGAACCTGGCATGGTGTTGCTGTGCACCACACCCAGCTCAGCCAGGCATGGCTTTGGCTGGAACTATTACAGCTTCTAGGCATTCAAACTGGCCAGTGAGAGACTCAGGACACTGGGCAGCTCAGTTTGAGGGTATGTAAATTGCTTTACTTTAGTGGAATAAATCTGGAATAAGGTTACTCTAAATCAGAGTACAACACCCTGAACCTGCTGGCATCATCAATACTGACTCACGGGGACATTCTCCCACAATGTCATGCCAGAGTCTGCTCTGCAAAACACCCACAACATTTCAACTTCAATTTTCTAAACACCATTTAACTGCTGCCTAATCTATCGGAAGTCTAAAACATCAACTGCAAAACAGTTACAAGACAGCAGAGAAGGAAGCTGCAATTTTAACACCAACAGTACTGGCTTGAAATGCTACTTTCGAGCCCTAAAAAATAATAAACTCTTATAACTTTTGTCAGCAACATCAATCTTAGCTGTCCCTCTGCAGCAGCAGCTTGGAAAGAGACCACAGAATCACACCTGGGTCTGTGAAAAGCCTAAAGCACTACTAGTAAGAATGATGCTACCGTAAGGCTGCAGCATATGAAAGGTAAATCAGTCAGAACTGTGAGGGACTCCCAGAACATCCTCACAAAGTCACTCTGAAGCTGCTTTTTCAAAGTAAAAGAAGTATGTCCCTTACCTTGTTTTCTTGGCCCCACTGCCAGACGCTCGGAGCCTGCATGCCGAAGAAAGCAAATGGGTCCTTGCCAACGATGATTAAGCCAATTAATACTAGTTTGAAGACAGACAGGAAGGATGCTATGTGCCTGTTGGAGACAACACACACCAGTGACTGAATGGTTCAGTTCCTACTTTACCATACACCACTGTAACTGACCTCACTAAAAGAATTTTGACAGTGTACAATCAAGTGTTTGAGAAGTAATACAAAAGTTTCCAAGTACATTTATCTCACTGTAAAAAACCCAAACAACCCCAAACAAAACAAGAAAACAAAAAAGCAACATACATTAACACCACCCCCACCAAGGCACTATTCTTGTACAGCATCCCAGACAAACACCTCCTTGTACACTACACATTTCTTTTGTTCCTCAACAGACCTCAAATGGGAATTTGCTTTCAACCTAATGCATGTTTGAACTGGATAATAGATTCATTTTCTAAAGAAGCTGTTCCATGTTACAGAGATACATCTAATTGACAGGCACCACTTCCCAGTGATGCAGAACTCCCCACAGGCAACTCACACAGGCACTGTGCCCTGCAGTTTCCACCACTGCAACCCTGACAGAAACTGGACCAACAAGCACTCAGGACCCACCCCAGTAACTACGGTATCACTCTCCTGTGTGGGTACAATGCTTTAAATAGCAGGAATAACACTATTTTTCTTTGGTCTCTTCCCCAGTTTCTTTGAGCTTCCCCCTCAACTACAGCTAAGGCCATCCTGGCAGCCTGTCCCCCCAAGGTGAGCTCTCTATGACTTGTATGTTAAAAAAATGAACTTTTCCTTCCTTTGTTCTTAACCCATTACAAGGATTTGTCACTAAGTGCATAAGGCTAACCAACAAGTTGAATTTATGTCCTGATGCAGCATGAAGAAAAGCTGGAAAATTCACTGTGGGGGAAAAAGAAAGGTACATAATTTATTTTAGATTGGATACAACAGGCCTTATCACACATATATCCAGATGGTGGTATTTGTATGGTAAACTAAGGCAGCTACCTGGAAGAGAAAAAAATCACTGAGTTTGCATGCAATTGCAATGGAAAAGTCCCTTAATTTTCCATTTTCAGTATTATTTCAGTGTAAATGCAGATATTCATCACTAAGTAGTACTGGCCATTTCTTACCTATAGATAGGTTGAGGAAGGTAGTTCTCCCCTTCAATTCGGATGTCTGGGTACCGCTGGCTGATGACCCGCATGTACTCCTCAAACACCCGCCGGTAGCCTCAGGAGACACTGGACACAGACAGGATCAAAACAAGAGCTCAAGGGCTGCACATCACTGCTCAGCAGCACTCACCCTTGCACTCATTCATAAGTACTTCAGGTTAAAACTTAACTTTTTATGCCACAGAGAAAAACTGATCTGCAGTGAAGTTACACATCACAAACCCCAACAGGCGAACCCTGGATGCGACATAGGTTTGCTCCACATCCCAGCACAGACACAGAGGTCTGGTATCACTCCCTGGGCACCGAATCACTTGCTTTCCCTAGAAAGATCTGTTAAGTTAGGACTACGCTAGGAAGTAAACATAAACAGACCCTTGCACTGTGTCAAAAAAAAAAAAAAAAAAAATCTTCACACAGAGCCGTCTGAATCCCTCCCTGGTTACAGTGCAATCCCTTTCTGGGACTGCCCAGAAAGGTAACGTTGCTCCCACCCATTCCTGTGTCAGCATGGCACAGAAACTGCAGGAGTTAAATATTCCCGAGCTGTGCTTCGCCTCGCCGGTCTGCAAGCTGCCTCTAAAAACTGCGGTAAAAAATCACCGCCAAAGACCCCAAAACCAGCACTTTCCACCGAGCGGTTCTACGGTGCCTCACAAGGCCGCAGGGCTCAGCCTGGGCTCTGCTCGGCCGCCACCCGGCCCTGCCGGCCCCGAGGACCGGGAATCGCAGTAACGGGCGCTTGCGGCCTGTTTTTTTTCCCCGGCAAACAGGCTCCGTGCGCCGAGACTGCCTCGGTGCTGCTCGGCGGCACTCACACTATCTGCAACACCCACGGAATGGTGCGAAGGTGCCCGAGCGCCCCGACTGCAACACAGGCACTGCACCAAGCAAACACAGTTACAGCCTTCGCTAAAGCATCGGTTCTTCCCAAACGTAACATCGTGCGAGCGTAACACCACACGTGCCGCTAAAGAGTCCGAAATGCGCGTTTTTACGGCGAGTGGCCGCATTCTAAGTGGGTCCCACTGCCACGGCCGCCGCACGCGGGCCACTGCCGCTTCCCACGCCCTAGCCGGGCTCGACGCCCTGGCAGCTCGCCCGGGCGGGACGGTGCCCCACGGCCG
>WEIV01010462.1:201819-214981 GCA_013390005.1 Calyptomena viridis | reverse complement strand
GGGGCGAGGCCCGTGGGGCGTTACGTGACACCAACCCCCGCCCCGCCCGTGAGGGGAACGGCGGGAAGCGCTGCGGGACGCTGGTTAAACGAGCCCTTCTAATAATAAAAAAGTTCTATGCTCTTTATTTTTATCTACATTCCATTATTGCATAAAGATCACATCTCTTTTTAAATATAATAAAGCTATCAAATGTTTTCACTTTCCCTCCTCCCACCTAGACAAGGAAAAACAATCTGTTTTAGGCAATATTCTCCAGAAAAGGAGCATATTTCTGGTCAGAACAGCAGCATTACTTGTTCACGGTTTCACATGTGCACAAATCTTTAGGAAAACTTTTTTAAAGGCAAATGTGCAGCAAAGCTGTGGACTTCTGCACCCTTGGCCATTTGCTGAAACATTTTACTGTGTTCAAGTTAATAACAAACTATATTTTGCATGAACTTTGTGTTAGTCCCACACTGGAGCACCAGATTTTAAACACCCAATTCTAGATCTTCCAGTTCTTTAAGGAGAGCAGCTTCTTTCTGAATCTTCTCCACCTAGAACAAAAAAGCATGGTGTCACATATGTAGATTATTAAATGAATCTTGAATAAATTGCACACATCTTAACCATACCTGATTCTTCTCAAGCTGTTTGCCAGCAGCTGCCTGTTCTTTCAGCTGCTCAATTGCCTTCAGTTTCTGTAAAAAAAAAGAGTACAAAAAGCCACTCTAACACACAATATTGGTGAACCAAGAATAGATAAAAAAGTCTTAGAAGCTGTTGCACTTGCCTGATGCACCTGGAAGCAGGTCTCTGTGGAAGGCACATTTCCTTTAAGCATCTCCAAATACTCAAACCAGAATTTCCCACCAACAACAGACATTTCTTTCAAGAACAAAGTCTAGAGAAGAGCAGCACTTCCTTCTCTCAAATGAACATCATATATTGTCTCATCGAAGGGCTAGGTCCAATCCCTTTTCATCACACATTTTCCTCAGAAAGCCTGGAATGTTAATCCAGAGACTATGGTGGCAGGAGGCCACCAAGAGAAACAGGATAAGTTCTCCAGTCAACTAAGTAATTTCCATTCTGAAATTACTTAATCCAAGAATTCTCAAGACTGGCAGTCAACTTCACACTCACATTCCAAGGCCAACCACAATGCATGGTTCCTTTATCAAATCCAGGACCCAAGAACCATGGAGCCCACACTGCTGTCTGAGCACCTTCCAGTGCAACCTGCCCCTCGGGTGGGGACTGGCTGCACTGCCACACCATTCCTAACCAGAGCCTGGAACACTTTCCCCTGCACCTGGCAGCGCTTCTGCATTGTCACCTCTGATGGGGCCTTCAGGAACCCTGGCACATGATTGCCCCTGCTGATGCACAGGCTGGGAAAGCAAAGGAAGTTGGGTACAAATTCAGAACATTACCGTGGATGTAAATGCATCCTTAAGCCCAGCTCACCTTACCCTCACACTAGGTCTTGGAGAAATCTGTTGTCTCTTAGAAAAAGAACTCCCTCACCTTTTTCAAATTCTTTATCTTCTTGTCCACTTCAGGATTTCCCGTGGTCATGGCTGGCACAGTGTTTTGCACAGTGTTCTGTGGGGCTGTGGCCTGGGCAGGGCCCTGGTTCGCATCAGTTTTGGCCTCCTGTAGACAAACACATGATTCAGAAAATACCTTTTATTACAAAGAGACTGAAAAATGTCTTTTGATCACTTTAAGGGATCCATTTAATACTACTTTCAATAGTTTGCTGGTGTATTCCAAAACGCGTGCACGACTTGCTCTGATGTATTGCATTACCTCTGGACCTCTCCACACACAAAAGTTTATCTGGAACAACTCACATGCTGTTTCTTGTTGAATTTCTACTTCCTCAAGACCTCAACCATAGAGCACACGTCAGTAAGGATGACATGACAAACACATACACAAATGTTTTATAAAGAAGAATGGGTCATTGTCTCTGAAGCAAAAGAAAAATACTCAAAACCAGTGCAAGAAATTTAAACAATTTAAATAAATTATTGCTTCAAAGGTTTGTAGAAATTGGAAGGCTAATAGCAAAAGCTGACTTTTATCTATCTAGTCAAAGAATAGCAGACCAAGAGGTAATGAACAGGCTGTCTCTAGTCTGCCTTGAAAACACACCTCACCCGTCCTACTGGGGACACATCACAGCATCCAACCCGTTCTGACCTTCCACACAAACACTCTACAGAAGGTGAAAAGTCAGACTCACTTCCGTCTTCACATTGATTTCAGCTAACATTTGCAGCAACTCCCCAAAGCTGTTACTTTAAGTTATCCTTTTACACCTGCTTTAGTCTGGTTAAACTCTGCTGCCCTGCCCATAACACAGCATGTGCGAGATAATGGAAGGCTTTCCATGCACAGGTCACTGATCTGAGACTGACCAAAGCCCTTTGGGAAAACTAACTAACATCATCCTTGAAAAAATTACTTCTGCAGTACCTGTTTAGCAGCTTTCTTCGCTTCATGTTTCCTCTGATTTTTGAGAGCGGTTTTAGACAGTGGCTTATCCCCACCTCCCAGCTGTGGTTTCATGTTCTGTGGTGGCTCGTCCTCATGCTGCAGAATATGCAAAATGAAGTTAAAAATCTGTACTCTGTGTTGGCACAGAAACCCCAAAACCTACCTAAGACAACATTATATGCAAAGATGAACCAGAAAGGAAGAAGGAAAAACAAAGAAACTAAGGGGGAATAAAAGTATACCTTCCTTGGAGTAGCCAAAGACAATGTGACAAGGGTTTCAAACTCATCCACTCAAGTTTAGCTGCGACTACCCTGTATGTCCTAAAGATTTCCTAAGATTTCTGATAAAGTAACAAAATCGCAATGTTTTCTATCTCAAGAGGAAATGAAATCCAAAAGGAATAACCCCGCACAAAGTGACCGGGGCTTGACATTTTGCTGTTTTTGACAGCTTTTTAACCCAAACTCCTGGTGATCAGAGAGGAAGATGAGTTCTGAGAGGGGAGATGGGGATTTTTGAGGGGACAGTAGGGCTGAGTCCCTACTCCCTCTGCTCATGGATGGTTTGTGAGAGCAGCCCTCAACACAGCTAACAGACTGCTTGCATGTCCAATCTCCTCCAAAAGCATGAGGCTCAAAGTCAAAACTCTCTGGGACTCAAACTCCAAGGTTGCAGTTGTCAAATGGAACTAGCTGCTACTCAGCCTATTTTGAAACTAATTCACAGATTCACAGAGTAACTGGGTTGGAAGGGACCTCTGAGATCATCAAGTCCAACCCATACCCTAACACCATAACTAGATGAGGGCACCAAGTACTATGTCCAATCTTTTCTTGAACACATCCAGTGTTGGGGACTCCACCACCTCCCTGGGCAGGTTGTTCCAATACTTTATTATTCTTTCTGTAAAAAACCTTTTTCTAATCTCTAACCTGACCCCACCCTGGCACAGCTTGAGACAATGCCCTCTAGTTCTGTCTGTTGCCACCTGGTGGAAGAGACCAACCCCCACCTGTCTACAACCTCCTTTCAGGAAGCTGAAGAGAGCAATAAGGTCGCCTCTAAGTCTCCTTTTCTCCAGACTGAACAACCCCAGCTCCTTCAATCTTTCCTCACAGGGCTTGTGCTCCAAGCCTCTTACCAACCTCGTCGTCCTCCTCTGGAC
This sequence comes from Calyptomena viridis, assembly GCA_013390005.1. Classification (NCBI taxonomy): domain Eukaryota; kingdom Metazoa; phylum Chordata; class Aves; order Passeriformes; family Eurylaimidae; genus Calyptomena; species Calyptomena viridis. Next base: position 211,320 of record WEIV01010462.1, on the reverse strand, counting down.
ACGTTCTAGTATCTCAACATCCCTCGTAAACTGAGGGGCCCAGAACTGAACACAGTACTCAAGATGTGGCCTCACCAGTGCCAAGTACAGGGGAAGGATGACCTCCCTGCTCCTACTTGTCATACAGTTCCTAATACTGGCCAGGATGCCATTGGCCTTCTTGGCTACCAAGGTGCACTGCTGTCATTGGACAACTAGGTCACTGTACTGAAACATGTTTAAGCTGCAGCTGACTTGCTAATAATCTAACATCTTTCTACCAAGTAAACTTACCTTAAAAAATAAACAAAAAAGAGTGGCTGTTGGGAGGCCAGTCAGCCCCCAAGCTGGCTGGGTTCAGATTGGTAGGTCAGGTCACTCAAATCAGAGGCTTCTGTTCTAACCAGAGCACCCAATTTCACTGCAAACAACATGTGCAGTTTAGTGTTCCTGAGCATGTTGCAGAGAGCATTATTAAAGTCTGCAGATGCTTTGTGAAAGAACAGTATTTGGGTCAAAGAAAGGAGCGTTTTCTAGCATTTGTTCTTGCAAACCATGAGCGAAGTGCCAAAAAGAGTTATCCAAACCCCTCCAAACTCCCCACAGTGCTGCTCTTGGTTAGTCTCCTCGTGTTCACACATGTGAGGCCAAGCTCCAAAAAGACACAGCCATAAGACACAACAATTTGGTTCCCACAGGACACTGCTACTCACAAGCTTGGAGCTGGTCACGGGCTTGTTCCTCAGGGCAGGAGGTCTGTACGCCTGCGCAGGCTTCGCCTCAGCACTGGGCAATTCGCTGGGAACTGCCTGGTACCTCACCACTTTCTCCGGGAACACCCCATCCAGGAAGGGCTGCCAGAACACTTGCCACATTTCCTCGTTGGGTGGGACCTCGTAGGTGTGCAACACAGAGCCCGTGTAGTGCCATATCTTGTATCCATTGCTGACCCGGAGCCGGGGAGCACACGTAGCTGTCACAATGTGCTCCCCATCGGGACACCAAGCAAAGTATGTGGAATCTGAGGCCACTGGTTTGGAAATAAGTTTGTAGTTTTTAATGTCCCACACTTCCATCTGTCCTCTGAGGTTTCCAAACCCTGCCAGCACCAGGATGTGTCCGTGGGGGCTGTAGTAGGCAGCATTGCGAGGCCCAGTGCCAAAATCAAACACAGGGTCACATTTCAGGTTAAAAACTGTGGCTTTGGCAGGCATGAAACCATACACAGCACAGAACTCGACAGAATTTGGGCTCCAGGCAACATCATAAATGGGGCCATTTTTTGCTAAAGGAAAAGGAAAAACAGGCAGCTGTTGGAAGATTGCATTTTTTCAGTGCAGGCCAAAATAAAATCCATAGTGATTCTCCATGCTTTGCTACAATGCTGCGATCCAATTATTGACAGTGAAAATTAATTCTGCTAACAACAGAGGGAGAAGCAACCTTTCATCTTCTGATATAGTTACGGTTTGCAACAAGTAACTGCAGCCATTCCAAATTACCTCTGTGGGGTCAGCACCAGCACTTTAACAGTAAGCATAGCTTGTCATGTAAAAAAAATCCTTTATTTTTTTTCCTTGTTACTCAAGTATGACCTCAGGACCTTCTCAAACTGTCCCACTGGAAACCTGTGAAAACAGGAGTTTTATACCAGCTGGATAATAGTTCCTCTTTTTTTAACCTAAGAAATATTGCGTAGCTCAGCTTTGTAGTGATAAGTAATAGTGACCTAAATTATCTTTGGGCCATGTCCATGCACAGTATTTTACAAACCAGATTTTAATGTGAGTGAGCACACAAAAATGGTTTTACACACAATGATCAAAACTTGGAACTGTTAGAAGCTATTCTAGGGGTTGGAACATTAGAAGATACTGATGGATGATGAATTAGTGATGAAAACTTACGTAAAATATTGAAGAGTAAATACAAACCACAGGCCATTTTAACTTTTCAGATTCTGAATACCTTTACACATAATTCAGAAAAATGCCAAGTGCATTAGTGAATCCTTAATCCACCACTGACCCAAGATCTCAAACTGAGTTAAATGGTTCATTCTTCTTGTCACTCTGAAGCCTCATCCTTAGAAATGAGGCTGTATAATCACACTGACATGTGCTCCCCTGCAAAACCTTTTCAGTGACATTAACCTGATGCAGCCCAGAGATATGACAGAAAATGACATCTGGTGACAGCAGCAGTTGGACAGGTCAGGGCAGCTCCATGTGGGCTTCACAGCTCAGGCAGAGCCTGCAGCAGCACCACAAGTTAGTCAGAAACCAAAAGCCCTGTGCAAATGCCATTGTGAAAAAGTTTCAAAACTAGACTTTCAAAAGTAACCAGAAGATCCAACTCCACAGGAAATGAGACACCACTCACTGCAAGTGCCCGCCACTTGAGCTTTTCCATGATAAGGAATAGCTAAATTAAATGAAAATTAATGACAAACTTCCTGTTAAATACAGATGCAGTGGAAATAAAGAAGGTTTTAATAAGCATGTAGTTAAACAAATAGTGTTCTCAAGCCAGGAAACAAACTGGCCTCTCTACAATTCCAAACAGGGTAAGTGTTTTACACACAACAGCAACAGCTTGAGAGAAGGAAAAAATACCACCATGTGGACTTCCAGTTCAAACCAGACAGTGGAATTAAGAACATCCATCTGCTGCTCCCCAACATGTCATTTTTATGTCTTAGAACACTTTCAGTTTTACAATACAAAATAAAGGGCTTCTATTTTCCAATATGCTTCAAAAGATTGGTCTCACTCTGCCCTGGCTCACTTGCATGTGCAAAAGTGCAGGTAAGATTACTGTGTTTGGTGACACACCTTCCTGCCCATTGTGGATTCTCAGATATCAACGTGGCTCCATTGTCCAGGTGTTTCCTCAGGAAATGAGCAGGATTCCCTCCCCGAGCACTTGAACACCCTCCCAAGCAAATTATTGGTATGTATAAACTGAAAGTGTGTGCTCTCTGCCACTGACATTAAGATGACAAGTATACCAAATGCATGATAATTCAGAAATTAAAAAAAAAAAACCAAACCAAAACCCAACATCTTACTCCAGAGGTAAAAAGTGGCAAAGGATTTTTTGCTAAGAGGACTTGACTTTTTTTTAAAGACCACTTCATCCCACTAGCGACCCCCCGACACATTAAGCAGCAGGTGCTGGGGCAGCAGCCCCCAGGGCAGGGTACTCACGCAGCTGCACCACAGCGCTCTCCCCGTTGGCCGCGATGTAGTGCAGGGTCTGCTCCCCATAGTACGACGCCCCGGTTTTGTCCACCTCGGTGCTGGCAACCACCAGCACGGCTGTGGCTGGTGAACAGACACAGTTAGTGCAGCACAGCTGCTGCAGACCACAACAGCCATTGCACAAACCACACATCACAAACCACCAATGCAAACACTGCAGTGGACAAAGAGAAATCGGCTCCATTATAAATTCTAACTGTTTGCTTGTATAACATTCTCTTCTGAGTTGAGTTTTTCCTAATGTTGACCAAAAAGAACCAAATATCTTCCTTTCTCACATGGAAAGAATAAGCTTGGTCTATTCATTCCCTGTTGGATCACAAGCAAGTGAATATATTTTGCAGCCATTAAAAATATTAATCTAAGGTAGAAACCAAACATTCTGATCAGCCTTTGAATAACACGTTTCATCAACAGCTTCTGTATGCACATCTGTTATCCAAAGCCATGTGCCCATGCACGGTTTCCACAAATACAACACCTTCCCTGTATTCCAAACCACATGGGTTGAAGTAAAATGGTTTTTACAAAATTCTTCTGAAACACCTTGATGTTAACAAACAGCAAAGCACAAAGCCCTGTCAGCTCATCCCAGGTGTGGTATGTGTGCGTATGTACAATTCTACAGATTAAAATTATACCAGAGCATAAACTGTTCTTATGTTTACAATCTAAATACATGATCAACACAGAATACAAATTTATATAGGAATTTTCTGTTCAACTGCAAAATTTACCAGCATGTATAGAACATTCTCAGTTACAACATACAAAATCATGAAAGTCACAGGCAAGTGCTGAGCACTCCAAGGTATGCAGAACTGCATCTTAACACTGTGTTGGCATTAATGGCTGTCCTCAGGATTTATCTGCACATGCAAATTAAATGCAAACCCCACATAAATAAATAATTCAATTAAATAAATAAAGTAATTCAATCCAAAATAGGCTGAATATAAAAGTTCCAATACACAGTTGTTGTACCTTTTTTGTTCCATAGCATTGTCACCTTGTCAGCTTTGAAAAAGCTTTTGTTGGCGAGTGCCGACTGCGGGCCCCCGAAGTTGGGGTACTGGTAGAGCCTGACGAAGGATGGGGCACCTTTGCTGCCCGGGACATACACAGCAACCTGGAACAGCCCAAACATTTCACTACAGGTTAAAGCCTTGGCAGCACAGGCTATAGTTACTACCACTATGTTCTACTAAAATAGCAGTCATTTTTTTTAAGAAAACCAAGACAATCAGAAGTACCTTGGTTGGCTGTGTTCCTGGGGACAACACAAAGTCACTGACCTTCTGCAAATGCAGCTTATTTGCAATGGTATCTGCCAAGAAAAAGGCCACAGATATATTAAGGACAAACCACATTACCTGGATGACCTGACCACATCCTTCTAGGTGGCTGTATCACGGATAACCAGTAAGGATAATCATAAAGGATTTCTTTTACTAGGCAAACAACCATTACTTTCCCATTTCATCACACTGTTCGATTTACAAAACCAACTTAAACCAAGCTAGGTCTGAAGCCCAGTATTTAATATCTGGAAATTCAAACAGCAAAGAAGCCTACAAATCCCAGGTGAACACAGCTTGTGTTTTAAGCAGGTGTTCTTCACTTTACCTGTGCTGGCTTGAGTCACATCCAGATAACACGTGCCATTACAAGGAGCCAGGGACTCTCCCCTCACACCTTCACAGGATGACCCACCCCTCCCAACAGGAAGCACTCAGGCCTCTTCTGGGCTGAACACTGCCCCTCCCACAAACAACTGGCAGGAACAGCAGCATCCCACAGCCTCAGGCAGCCAGGAACTTGCACTGCCAGCAGACCTCCTGCTGAGGCTTACATTCCTGTTTCCCAAGGCCTCATTAATATCAGCAGGCCTAATTCTCTGGAAACTGCATCTCTCAGACATAATTCTTGTATCAGCTTTACATTTAAAACAAAACAAAGAACACAAAACCAAAACCACACACTGTTGTTCTTCCCTCAGTTTTCTTTAATTCCTTTACATTTTTGTTCTAATTAATTTTTACCTTCTTGCTTTTTTTTTCTCCTCTCCAACCTCTACAGACTCCAAATATTCTACCACCAGTATTAAAACTACTTGGTAAAAATTTTCAGGCTTCACTACTTCGTATTTGCCATGGATACCAATTTTTAACGAGCCATTTTTTAACAGTTTATTGACAGAACACACACCCCAAAGAAAAAATCCCAGACTGCACTCTCTACTGACAATTCTTGAATCTTACTAAATCTTATTTAACCTAAAATAAATATTGAAAAACAATATAGAACTAGGCCTCTTCAATTGAAAATCAGATGCATTTTACACCACATCAGTAAAAAGAAAAATAAAGTGAAAATACACTTCATTAAAACATAATGCTACTGAATTCCAAATTCAAATATAGTGTAGGCAATATTTAAAATAAAAAGCAAGCAAAAGAAAAAAACAGGAAAAACCTGGAAAAGAAAACCACCCCCCAAAAGAAGCAGCACTTATAGAATGAATGAAATGTAGACAAATACTCGCGTACTGAAGTTGTTGTTTTCAAAGAAGTGCACTTCATTGTTCACATTCCTGGCACAAATGCTTTCATCATCTGCCCAGCAAGGACACCTGCAATTCAAGGGAAAAGTCACAAACACCGAGTGATGTTCATCTTCAACACTCCAGGATTGTTTTTCCCCCTCCAATTTTAAAGACCGGCAAGTTCAGATATGATACATTTCACAATGACATCTGCATAGCAAAAAATATACAAGTGCACAAGTGCCCAGCTCTGTGATACAAAGTGAGAGCAAATTTACAATGAACTACAAGCAGACACTCATAAGCAGACTCTGGCCTTCGGCCAGCAGCAGGCACTGGTTTGAAAGCCAACACCACACCAACAGCTGCATTTACCTGGATGAGATTCTGGAAACCACATTTCTTTGCAAACAATTAGCATTTGGAAGGGTTATTTACCAGTTCTGCATCTTTTTCTGGATGAAAGACTTTAAGCATTTTCCAGTTCTGAGATCATGGAGCTGCAGATTTGGCACCCCTGCCACGCCATCCTTACCAGCTGCAAGAAAACATTGTGGGTTTTGGGGATTAAATCTGTTTCAATACAACATCCCACCTCATGGCTCTGTAGGCACCCAAAAGTGTCAACTTCTTACAAGCAGCATCCTGCCTGTGAGAGACCAAACTCATGGCTCTGATTACTGTGCCTATTAACCTCAGTCTTTCCCTCTGCAGAAAGAACTCACATTTGGAGGTGTAGGGTTTCTACTTCCTACTGCAAGGCTGGGACCAAAAACACCCGCACAGCTTTTTAATGCTTATTTTTTAACCAAAATCAAATACCATCCTCATGGCAAACAATGGAGGCATATTTTTCACTCCTACATTTTGCTCTCACAGGAATACCATGATTTTGCCCATCCCATGGCAGCCGCAGCTCTCTCTGCAAGCCACACAAAATGCTTCTACTGCTTTTAAACTCTCTGTACTCTCCTCCTTACGCTGGATACCACAACCTGCCTATGGCTGCCAGTGATTCAGGAGAGACCCTGAACAGCTCACTAGTAGCCCACAGCTTGTGCTGCCTTCTCTCAGCCTACAGCCTGTCCTGGGCTTCCTAATGCCCAGCCTTTACTCAGCTCTTCTTATCTGAAACAGCATTTGCACTGTCTGCTTCAGACACACAGGTCATATGGGACTGTGGCTCCCCGAGACAGGAACCCCAACTCCCTGAGGAGGCACGGGAGGGAACAGAGATCTGGACAGAGAGAACACTCCAGGCACTGTACCAGGGCAGAACACGACTGCTCCGAGACAGCATCTGATCTCCCTTGTCTACACATGAACACAACCTGCCTGCACTTCACATCACCCACACACTGCACTACAACCAGTTTACAAACTGTTAACAACCATACGATTTACTTACAGTGTACCATTAGCATGTGCCCTCTAATTTACTGTTGGTAAGGATGGCATCCCTCCCTTCTCCACTGTGTACCTGGTTACCCACAGAACCATCCCTACACTTTCTGTACTGCTCATTGAGCCAAAATGTGCTACACAGACCAGTGAGGTTCTGCAAAGGCTGCCAGCCCAGTTCAGACACGCACACACCCCGGGTGCTTGCCCAGCTGGTACAATACTCACTCGCATAGGCCTGCCACGTGGCCAGAATGTTATTCTTTGGTGAGAATTCAAGGCAAACTGCCTTTGGGAGATCAAAGGAACACAGTAACTCAGCTCTGGTGATATTAACAACATTTACTCTGGAAACAAAAGATGCTATTTCAATAAAACATGCTTACAATAGTTAATTAATAGCAAAGGGAACTGTTCTAGACTCTTCTAGATCTATCCCAAATTTAGCCAACGTAACAAAATTAGAAGAACTTTTTCCCCCTCCTGCTTTTACTAAATTTTTGCAAGAGCATATTTTAAAACCGGAAACCCAAGTATGACAGAAAAAGTGAAAGCACTGGTAAAAATATCACATGTATTTTCATCTGCAACATGTAAGCTCTGAAGAAGCCAGTGAACTCTATAATGCACCTGGTCTATAAAAAAGGAACCTTGTTGTAGTGCTACATAAGGTGCACAGACTCTTTATTTTCTGTGGACTTTACTAATCAATTAATCCCAGCAACCTAGTACTGGGAGCTATGAACAAAAAACCAACGAAAAAGCATATCCAGCTCAGACAGGTATGAGTGCATTATACACAGGAAAAGAATACCAAATATTTACCTGAAAGTCAGAAAACAAAGCCACTACTGTGTATAATGCAAAACTAAACTGTGTTTAAAGTGTGCATGCAAATACTGGCATTCACAGCAATTGCTTTTACACAGACAAGAGTAAACAGGACATAACTAATGCAGTTTATTTCATACAAAGCAAAGATTAAGATCATAAAATGCACCCACTTTTCTCCATTGCACCAGGCAAAGAGGGAGCCATCCTTGCTAAAAGCAAGAGCTTTGCAATTTTTTCCAGAGTCCCTAAAGAAATAAGAAATACGCACAAATGTTCAACAGCTCTCAAGATTTTTTAACAAAACAAAAAGCAACACAAGAAGTTTCCTGCTGTGCCCTGGAGGAGCCCTGTGTCACAGTGCAGTCCCTGCTGCTCCTGTTCAGGGACTGTCACCTGGCACAGACACTTCAGGCAAGTGCAAAGCCTTCCAAACCATCAGTTTCCCAAACCAGTGACAGTAAGAAATAATTCTCTTCTATTTACACATTTTTCAACTCCAGAGACTACCTTTACCTTTTATAAAACTGTTTATTTTGTGCAAAAGACCAAAGCCAGAGACAACAATACCTTTGGAACACCACGTTCTCGGTGAAACTAGGGGGCCCGTTCACCATATACAGCCCTTCGGACCCTCTCACTGCAAGAGAAGTTAAAGAACTCATTTCAAATGCAGAAGTTATCCAAAGCAGTTTTTTTAATTTGTGAACACTAAATCACACAAACACTTTTCCTTGTTTGCTGTAAAGGAAATCCAGGACATAACACATGCCTGGAGCCCACACCCTACCCCTACCTCTGGTGCAGCAACACTCGGTTGTGGGGCTGTATCCCCCAGGATGGGGATCCAGAGCGCCTGGGCAGCCTACACTGCAGCCTCACAGCAAAACAGTTTCTCGAGTCTAAATGCAATTTCCCGGGGTTCAGGTAGGCCGTGCCCCTGACAGACCCCAAGGCAACCTTCTAACACACCTTAAATACTACCCACAAGCTGTGCACCCCTGCCTGGAACCTGTTCTCGAGCTCTTCCATCAGCTTACCCATTAACATTCAAATTTACAACAGCTTACAGACAGCACTGAGCAGCGCAAAATCTATCCGGAACAACTGCAGCCTCCCAGACCCACGCGAAGGAAAATGCGTTTAAACCTTAGAAACGCGGGAAAGGAAAACGCATCTGCCTTATGTTACGGAAAGCTAAACAATGAGAGGCTCTAAGGAACGAGAATTCTTAAAAGGAGCTTCACAAATTGCACTGAGGATCCCTCAAACCGCAGGGGACCGTGTCACTGCGCTCGGAGCTCCGGGAGTTGCTCCCTGCCTGCTGGGGCCGCCCCGCGCTCCACTCGCACCGACCGAGCTCCGCGAAGGCTTCCCGGGTACCACGCGAGAAACCTCCCCGCGGCCAAAGGCCGAACCCCCGACACCGGCCCCGAGAGCTCCCGCGCGGAGCCCGGCGGAGCGGCGGCTGCTCGGCCGAGG